>MOOZ01000373.1:1014297-1026590 GCA_002930495.1 Cecropterus lyciades
TTAAAAGGTGTACTCTTTTTCAGGGTGGCAGAGCTTTTTTTTTTGTTTTCGACTCTAGACGTACCGCCAAACTTACTTCAACCTCATAACAGCAGTGTTGTGGTTAGAAGAGTGTGGTAAGGGAGATATATCACAGATGTCCATGGGCGGCAATGGCCACTTACCTTCTGGTAGAGCGCATTCTCGTTTGCTACTTCCAGACTATAAAAAAAACTAATCGCAAGTACTCAAGGCCATCCGTCACACGATATAATTTAAAAATAAGAGTACCAAAGCCTCCCCTTACAAATATAAAAGACTTATGGAAAGGATATGGGACTTTGGACCTATTCTAATGGAAGACCTTTTTATATAAGTACATATTTTTTATACTGAGCCACTTATTAATTAATTAAATACATTTTAATTTTATGTCGTATTTGAATTTAGTTAAAAGTACACATGAACCTAAAATCAAATTCAAATTTATTTCCTACTGAACAAAAATACATTTTTAACATAACACTTAAACGTAAATGTGTTCACAGCCTAATTTCTACAAAGGTACTACTACTAAAACGTAGTCAAATACTATACCCAAATAGTGTGTCCCAGACCTTACTGTGATGGGCACAATTCGTATACGAGACAAACGTACTCAGTGCCACTTGCGACCAGTTTTGTGGGTCATTACTCACTCCAATACCTGTTACCTCGCTTTTAGCGTTCCGTGAACGGAACCCTGTTAATCCTACTCAGTTCGTATGTCTTTCTGTCTGTCTTAATATTGAAAGGTTTATTTTGAATTCTAAACAGTGTTGCATATATATTGTAAAAAGTAGTCAACTTAATTCGTAGTGTGTTGTTATAGCAAATACGTAATAATTGAAAAATAACATACTTAAAAGTACGAAATTAAAAATTTCCTTTTTAATTTCGTACTTTTTTTATTTTTGGTCTACTTATCATAAATAACGGCAATAAGTACTAGCGGTTTAGTTTAGTCTTAACTAAAATATACTAACAAATAATAAAACGGCCAAGAGTAAACCTTGCACGTGGTAAAAATCCGGAACAGAGTTATAAAAAAACACATTTAAAATACATACATAACATAAATATATTGTTGTACCTATTTTCTGCATGAGCCCGACTCACACTTAGCCAGTTTTTTGTTACCACGTCTACGACTAGACTCGGATAACTCGATAACCAACTAGTTGAGAGTTTGAAAAAAATTGCACAATATTACTTTACTGTGAAATTTGGCCTTGAGTCACGTCTACAAAGTACGTGAACATTCAAATTAGTTACGTCTCTACTAAAACCCACGTAATACTTTAACAATACAATAAATAAGTAGAAAATTATTCTTATAACAGTAGTGATAGCCGCTGCTTTATTCAGATTTTTTAATGAATTGATTCACAGGTTAATTAGAAACAATATAAAATGTAAATTACTTTGTTACTTGTTTCATTGTGACAATACTTATCCTCTACATTGAGTTAATATATAATAAGTATTACGTATTTTATGTAATATCGCTTACAATATTCCTGCTACTCAATAACAATATCTGTGAACAATGCAGAACACAGGCATGTGTATATTTGACGATCCGCGTGGCTGAGCGGTCACCATACCGGTCTAATTCGCAGTGGGCCCCGGGTTCGATCCCCGTCCAGACAGACGTTTGTGTATTCGTCTTTGTGTGTCCATAGCACCCACGACACAGGAGAAAATCCTACTGTGGGGTTATGAGTGTAGAAAACGTTTATGTGTATAATAAGAAAAGATGATGAGAATACAAATATTCATACCGCCATAAGAATAAAAGGGACGAAATACGAAATTTGCATTTTGAAAAAATTACAAAATTCCCTTGTCATTTTGGGAAGTTTCTTGAAGCGAGCGGTTGTTAAAGAGACAACATTTTTGCTTATCTTTTTCTAGTACGAAATCTTCACTTTTTAATTAGCTAGGCGATAGACTACGTTATAAAGAGTTTCAAGTGTTTAACTTGATTGGCCAAAATTTTGATTTAATTCCCTTTCGTTCTAATGTGCGACATATCTCACTACCGCCATCAAAATTTTCCTCCTCATTTCAAAACCCCAAAAGCTTTCGGCAAGTCGCAAACACGTACGTACAAGTTGCACATAAGAATTTATTTTGCTATTTATAATGACTCAACCTTTACTGGTGTCTTCTATAATCCTTCTGAAGGATATCCTGTTTGTATTGTAGATAACAATATAAGTTATTACTCGTTACAAGACATAAGAGGATAAATCCATTTATTAAATGTTACATATTATGCATAAGATGAGATTGGATTAATAAGTTGAAACAAAGATTAAAAGATATCCACAAACAACGTCCTGTTTGTGGATTGTTTTTATATCATAGTGCCGTGTCTCCCTGTTCCCGATGTAGATGTCAAATTGTAAATGTCGATGATTATCATTACTCATTAATGTCAACAACTCATTTAGAAGTTGATACAACGTGGATAAGTATCCCTTGTGCTGTTATTCGGCACAAACAGGTGTGGTGGTAGCGTCTCCGTCAAACCACAAAAACCTTCGAAACTATATTTCCTATATAACTACTTAACACGCTGTTTATCCAAGTTAAAACAGACAAAACAAACTTTACAATTTGTCTTTCTGGGGCTCAAACCCGGAACTCTGTATGTGCTTCAAACTACTACATTGAGACCTAAGTTTAAGATATTACAACGTAAACTTGTATCGCGGATCGGAACTCGATGGTTGATATTTAAAATCGAAGTATTTAGCGCTCGACCTCAAAAGCCTTCACTTCGTGAGAGACGACACGCGAACGACTGGGTTTTCAGTAAAGGACTGAGAGAAAGTATGCCTAGATAGAAAAGCAAACTAGACACAAATCTACACAAATGTATAAATCGAATCTGTCTGCGATTTCAAAATAAATGTGTGTTTGTGGCGATAGTACGTACGGTAAATGCTGGCTTATTTACATAAGAGTATGAGGAGACTGACTCTGTGTGGTATCGTGATAAATAGCGCCAATTCCTTTCTTCGTCTTCGTATGTCGTAAGATGGGCACATCTTCTGAATTTTATCCCTAAGTCGTTTACTTGTGTAACAGTATCACCAACATGCATGCCAGGTGCAAAGACTATTGGCAAAGACCAAAGGGCTGATGGATCATCAGTAACGCATATATGATCTTCAGATAGAACCCATGGTCTGTATGAAGTTGTTACAGGTGCCCGCTGATTTTCTACTTCAACCATGTTTGATTTTATACTAATAGGTAGTAATAGTACTAATAGATAGGAATTGATACATTTTAAGATGTTACGAGTATTCACGATATGCGGTTTTAGAAATTCTTTTTGCCGATATTTCGACCCAGTTACATAGATCGTGGTCATGGCGAAACCGTACTTCATGCATACAACCATGTAATTCAAAACCTGTATATACCAGGGATGTTAGGGAGCTCCGTAACCGTAACTGAAACTATCGGATATCCAAAATAAAAAAAAGTATCCGTAACCGTATTCGATATAAAAGTTTCGGTTAACGAAACATGATTTTTTTAAATTTTAGTAAATAACACTTAAAATTGATTACTTAATTATAATAATAACTGATATGACTGATTGTAATAGCAAATGATAACATAGAATGAAAACCAAACTATTACCTATTTGTATTTAACGTTTAAAATTCCTTTAAAATAAAGTATCCGTAATCGAAACAATCCGAAACTAACGGATAATCCGAAATAATTACATATCCGAAACCGTTTTGATATTTTTCCTGTATTCGCATCCACATCCAGATCCGAAATTTCATATCCATAACATCCCTGGTAAAGCGACAAATAAATTAATCGTTAACGCTATCTGCGCTATTCTCCATTCTTAGTTAATGAAGCACAGGTGGTCATCTCTATCTATTTTTATGCTGACTCTAAAAAATGACTCGGCTTTATGATTTATAATGAATACGCTAATACGCGTAGGCATTTACATATACACCTGATGGTTGAGCGAATTTACTCTCGATTTTACGAATAACTTGTTATTTCTCGATAACCATTTTAGGTTATGATATGTAGGATTTAAAATATCACCTGTCATTTATAATAAACATTTTTTTGGAATTTTAAAATCTCGGTATTTCGCTATAGATGTAATCGACCTCGTGCCACAATTAAATACGATTTACTATTAAAATATTACGTAATTAAATGGAATTCGCACTGATTTAACATATTTTTCGGATGACATAACCGTTTAATTTTATTGGCATATTTGTTATATTACTGGACTTAAATTATTTTTTATTGGATGTAACAAAATATTATCTAACTATTAAAAAGAAACAAATTGCCAAATTAAATATAAAAAGCTGCGTCCAAATTGCTGTCCCTAGGATGAGTTCCCAGAATGCTGGCAACATTACCTCGTTGAATAGCAAGGCTAATTCGTTGACCGAAGTATGTACCAGCATTCTGATCTTTCGTTGACTCTATCAACTGGACTTACGAAATACATCAGACATTTTGATTTTTATAAGGGTATACAATTATTGACCCAATATCTAAATTAGCTAAACAGTTAATTTTCCCTTATTTTTCAAACTCTACCAAATGGTAGAGTTAAATACAATAGAATATAAAGTAATATGAGTACTTCGAGCTAATTTTTAGATTAAAGCAAAATAGAAGTATAAGGAGCATGAATTCTAACTGATGGCAAGTAACCACTGCCGCCCATGAATGAATTTAATCACCCCCAGATAAAGTTGGAAGCCCATTTGAAGTCGGACACGTCTGCGTTGCTACCCGTGAGGATAAAATTGGTCGCCTTAAAAATGTACTCAAAGATTCATAAAGTCTACACATCCACACTTAGTAACCGCCGTGGACTATGGCCTAAACCAATATTTTTCTGAGAGGATTCCCGTGTCCAGCAATAGCACAGTTATTTTTTGTTTATAATGTGCCTGGCATCTTAAAGGCTATATATTCTGTTTACAACTTCTTGCTTGTTTAGACATTTAAAATATTTTATTCTATTTATTCAACATTTGTTTTTTTGTAAGGATAGTTAAACTCTACATTGGATTGATAAGAGCCTTGAGAGACCACGATTTAATAGACTACAATAATTCAAAATTTTCCGCCGAATTTATGTAATTTCGCTTAAATCTTACATATTACGGGACATACAAAAGTAAAAGCTAGATTCTCTTAAACCGCTTGTGAAGAACAGAAGCCTGTCTAACGTCTTACAGGACGTTACATGTTAGTGATACCTTTCCATTTGAAATATTGCATAAAGGGTTAACAATAGTGTCTTTATATGAAAGCTATCACTGATTCACTGAACAATCTACTGTTAGTTGAGATGGGGGATAGCCGTAAAAGCTAAAGAATTAAACTCTAAAAGCATTGTTAGGGATACAGGCCTTCAGTTAGATAAACTATTATTTGAACGACGGTATGCCGAACATGTTGAAAGATATAATCGATAAAGATTTCAGTTGAATAAATGAAACGAACGTCTAAACATTACAAATCAAGAAAAAGGAAACATAGAGTCATGTTTTTTTACTTTTGTTTTCCTGCCTGTATGTCTGAGGTAGTTTTATAAAGTACTTAAAAAATTAAGCGTTTTTTATGGAAAGAGATAATAATAATAATACTTTTTATTGTACCCAGAATTGTATTGCAGTATCGTCACAAGACATATACAAATTTAAATAACAATACAAAAGGCGGCCTCATCTCTGAGCAGCATTTTTGTTCAAAACAATCTTATTTTATTATTTATTATTAATCAAAGATAATGGATATGATATATATATCATCTGATGTTAAATGGTCCCTGTCGCCCATGGACTTTTGTAAACAACACCATATAGAACAGGGGACTCTACCAAAAGCAGAAAACAGATGCATAGCTACTCCTTAGAACTAAGATGGTTACCTCATACGTAAGTCAACCGAGGCCCTATGAACACTAAAATGCTTTAAAACGCACGCGACATTTTGGTAAACTTTATAAAATACGAACAGAATTAATCGACTCGATTAAATATAAACCCTTACCTAAGGACTAAATTAACTGAAATTCCGTTTTAATTTTCATTATACTGACACTTAAGTACTTTTAATCTCATAAACCTAACATACACACAAAGACAAAACATATTTTTTCTACATGCTGTGTAATTTTTTACTAGTAATTATTATAAATATTTCCACTCCAAGTTCTCACAGTTTCTATAATTATGACGCATAGTGGAGGCGCTATGCGCCAACAACGTGAACATTATTACACTGTGAGGTCATATATGTATGCATTATGAATTGACTAATTAAGATTAAATGAGCCTGCCGAGCAACACGGATGAGCTGTGAGATTTCCGCCTACCGCCTAAGATTAATAAGACCTATTATTCTTTTAAACATTTAATATAATTAGATATATTTTCTTGATACAGAGGTAGAGTCATCACTGCAACTAATCGCTTTATTAATAAAATTAAAAACAATAAACTAAAGCTTATTGCAATTTAAGGAGATTTATATATTAACCAAAGGAAACATATTCGTGAATTAGGTACTTAAATGACATGTTACGGGGTATAAAAATCTTCATATAGGTACTCGCTCGGCAGGTAAATTTACTAACTTTAATTGCGTTAAAATTCTATTACTCTTTTTTTATTTAACGCCTCATTATTTCCAGAATTCTACACGCAAAGTATACAAAGAGTGAAACCCTAGAAAGTATTTATATTCATTATTTAAATATTTGCCTTGCCGAGAATAGAACCTCGAACTCTATACACGTCAAACTTTTGACTTCTTTTCGCACAGGTCGCCATGTTCATATCTGCCTGGCCATAGCTTTCAAACCAAAAGAAATCAATGGAACACTTCTCTTTTAAGGCAGAAATATGTATCACGGACCATAAAAATCTTTATTTTATTATTATTTATATTATTGTAACAATATCGGTTGAAAATAACATAATCGCTTTGAGATCTATAGTTCTATAAACCAAACAGCAAAAAAAATATAATCATTATTAAGAAATTGTAAGTTCTCTCATATTCTCACAAAATACACGCTTCATTTTATTTTCATTACATTTTATTCTCGGTCTGACACGCAGTGGGTCCTGGGTTTGATGAATTTAGCTTTCTGTTCTGGCTCTGGGTGATTTTGTATTCGTCGTTGTGTGTGTCCATGGTACCCACGACACAGGAGAAAAAAAAGCGTGAGTATAGAAACAGTTTTTTAGATCAAATACCGTAAGTTCATCATAGCACCCGCTAAATAGCACAGCTAAATACATTTGACATAAATTCCTTACTTATCACGTCGGATTTCTTATCTCTTCATCGTTGAACATAATATTAATACGCTTAATAATAGAGTCTGAAGGCGATTGAATAGTCTTGTGGCTTTCTTCACAAAACGCCTTGAGCAAGATTTCCCTTTCAATATACTTGAATCTCTATGAGCATGTCTAGTATGCGGAATTTGATTATCAGATCAGTGAACATGTTTTAAGGATTGATATACTCGTATTATTCTAGGCCATTAACGAAAGCTAATCTTAGATTAACTCGCTTTGTGAATGTCGTCAATCTGAATCATGTTATAACATATCTATGAGACAATGTATGTTGAAATTAAATGAAATGTCTTCATTTAGTATAGGCCTACAGAGACATTTATAAATTGTCACGTCAATATTTTTCTTACACTACCACGGGATTAGCACACGACCTTAGCTAAGAAGATCCGGCAAGAAACTCAGCGGGTTTGTCTTTTTTGCTTTTATGATTTTTTTAAACAAATTGTTTTTACAATGTAGTAAAGAGTATCTCGACATTTGACTAAACATGAGGCTTGTTTGGCAAGATACGTTATGGTAATATAATATAATACATTCTTTATAACATTGAAGTAACAAACAAGTATGCAGTCATCCTGATGATAAATGGTTACTGGCTTCCATGAACATCTTTATCCAACTCAATATAAAACAGGTAAATTATTGACGCGAATTTCAAATGCGTTGCTTCTCCTGATGTTGCTGCTCCTCCTCTCCTGTTGTTTTGTGAGATGGTATGAATGTTCCATACCATTCACAAAACAACGAGCTTTATCAACTGCTATCCAATGGTTACAACTGGAACCGACTGCTTAACGTGCCCTCCGAAGCAAAAAAGTGTGTCCTTCAAATATAAGCGTTTTAGAAATAGCCACTCGCAGTCATCCATCCAATTCCCAACCGCTCCCGATATTGCTTAACTTCATAAACCTGAATATTATTCTGCTTATAACTGCTTAAATACTAAACTGATTTAGCTATATTTATAGGAGAATGCAACACCAAAGTTGGACCATCCGTGGCCTAATTCGGAACATTCGGTGATCGGCTGCCTTTCCAATCCGCGCTCGCATCTGTTCACTAATTACATATGCACCTTCTAAACCCTTCATGTTTCTTGCGTAATGGCCATCTATTTTATAGCCTTTTGGATCGCGTCTTGATTGTTTATAACTATCATATACAGAAAATGACAATTTCGAGTGTCTGTATGTCGCATGTATTCGCGAGAAAGATAGAGTTTGGTGGACCGAAAATATTTAGGTAATAATAGAAATTTCTATATTTTTTTAACTTTTGTCTGTATGTTAGTCTGTTTGTTTGAAATCGCATCACACTAAAAATTCTGAATTTAACTTTTAGGATTTTAACTTGAAGAACTCAAAATATACATATATATGTATTATTTTAAAGTCCGTATATTTTAAAGTCCGTAAATAAAATAAACGCTTAATATTATCTTGTGGTAATATTAAGCGTTTATTTTATTAAAATCCATGTATCATATGAAAAAAAAACTTTTTAAAGTTTTATAACATTGATTTAAGCGCGAGTAGACTTGCGGGTCACGGCTAGTTTTTGAGAGAATTAAGTAGCAAACGAACATACAGTCCACCTGTTGGAAAATGGTCATTGCCGCTATGGACATCTGTTATTAAGTTATTCTATACTAATATTATATATAAAAATGAGATGGTGTGTGTCTGTTTGTTACTCAATGACGCAAGAACCACGAATCCGATTTCCATGAAATTTTGCATGGATGTAACTTATTTACCTGGTCCACTTATAGGCTACTTCTTTTCGATATATTGCACTACTTAAAGATGGTGACCATTTTTATGCCCTGTAGGGAAGCACCGGAACTTCAGCTAGTTCATAATAGGTGTGGTGTCTAAAGCCAATTAAAGATACTTTGCTATTCCTGAAGACTTAATGGTCACCTCATTGTGAGTCGATAAACATTGTGAAGATATTTCCACGTGGTGGAGCGGTCAACATACCGGTCTGACACGCAGTGGGTCCCGGGTTCGATCCCCAGCCAGACAGACATGTGAATGATGAGTTCAGATTTCTGTTCTGGATCTGGGTGTTTGTGTATTCGTCTTTGTGTGTCCATGGTACCTACGACACAGGAGACAATCCTACTGTGGGGCTATGAGTGTAGAAAGTGTTTGTTTATATTCTGTCTCACACAGTTAAGCGCTGCCGGGATTTCTTGTATTAAATGAATCCAAAATATATTAACATACCAGTTTTTATGACGCGACAGATTGAGATGTAATACAGAATGCCAAAGCATATGCGTATCTCACCATGACAGATTGCTAGCATCATGCTATTGATATCTCAGTAAATATATAAGTTCGGCGCCACATAGCGCAATATGTTAAAGTTTTCGATCCTTTAGTCAATATATTAGCGCTCACAATCACCTGTTGCAAGCACCTGTTCGCTGCAATCACATCTGACCGCGAACCACAGCACAAATCAATCTCTAAAAACTTACAAGAAGAGTTTAAAGTATTCAAAGTAACTATATGACCTTTTTCTTCCAATACAGTTAATGTTGCTGACCGAACAGCTTTGTGCTTTTGGCTGCTTTTTAAGAAAAAAATATCCGAAGCCGATACATTTACTTCAATGCGTTTTTTTGAGTATACCGATTATTATAGTACGAAAAAAGATTTGAGATCAAGTGTCCTGGCTTGCAAGAAATATTTTTTTTCTATACGTCATCTGCGAAACATGTGACAGGTTGGAATAGTTGGAATGGTAAATAGTTATTGACCTTCATTACATCTTTTTTTATTATATCAAACCTAAACGTATTATATTAAGGTAATTAAGTTTTGACACTCGAAGGAATCAAACGATCAATCTGTTTATAAAGTTAGTTTAATGTTATGTAGGTATGTTTGAATATAATTTGTGATACATTTAATATCTATACATTTAATACTAGAAGGTGGTAGAACTGTTTGTGGTTCGACTCCGGAAGCATCACCGCCACACCTATTTCTGCCTAATAACAGCAGTGTTATTCGCTGTTGTGTTCTGGTCTGTGTGAAGGGTGTGGTAAGGGAGATATACTTTTCCGAGGCATTCCGTCTTAGTCCTCAGGGTGGCAACGCACCTGTGGCTAACCTTAGGTGAGACTTTGATATTACTTAGGGTTGATTACAGATGTCCATGGGCGGCAGTAGCCACTTACCATCAGGTGGGCTGCATGCTCGTTTGCTACTTCCATACAAAAAAAAAAGTCTTATAAGTACCCTATAATTAAGAAATGATGGAAGGTCTTAAACTATCTTAATTAGTTCAATCTATTCAAATTTGATCACAACAGAAACCACAATAAAACCAGATGAATTCAACACTGTTAAACCTATAGAAAGTGATGCTGTACTGGTAGATAGATCACGGTTTTCTTATTGTATGTTTATGCCTTTCCTATTACAGACGTAACCTATACAGTTAAAAGGCAACTCATCCTTTACCAGTTAACTTCCATATTAGTAGAACTTTCACTAACCACCGGTAGTCAACTTATAGGCCGCTTTATATACGCAAATATTTATGAAGGTTTATGTAGGAACATTTCTTTATGCCGTTTCGTTTAGTTTTTATTATAATTTTATTAATCTCTGTGTGCGGTTCTTCAAGTGATACAATACAAATTAATAGAAACTAATGTAAAAGTAATTTTCAAAGTAGAGTTTGTTGAAAAATATTCAAAATCGTGTTTGTTTTTCTACAAAAGGATAAAGGTTTTTTGTTTTTTAAATAATATCTGTATGAGGATTTTTATCTAACCATAACATTGTACAGTTAGTCTTAAATCATATATGGTACAGTAAGTGGATGGATGGATGATGGACACAATAAGCATAAATTTACTAATGCATCTTAAAATGCGCAAAAAAAACTAAAAAAAAGACTAAATTAAATGCAAAAGACACGTTATTTTCATGCATAAAGAAAATAAACTAAGTATTACAAAAAAGTAAACATTTTGAATTATTTGTGTGGTCATTTACGAAGCCCGGAAGGGAAAAGGTTGAGTACAACTGTCTTATATCGTATTTTAATCTCTCTTCAGTTTCTAATCCCCTGGTACCACACGGTATGGAAGTAATTGCTTACATGAATTTACATACTGTTTCCTCTTGACAGTAAATTTCTTCGTTAAAAGAGAAATTAAAACAATAATCACTTCATTTCCCTGCGAGTATCAAGACATTATACTGAATCATAGGATTGGATAAATTATTTGAATTTAGGGTCCTTCTCTTTGACCTTTTGTGTTTTATGTGGAAAAATTTAGCATTGGGCTTAAAATATCACATAGCATAATCATTTTTCAGATTAGCCAATTTTTAATCGTCGCAATACAGTCCACTCAACCTCCTTCGGGACACGACCACCCTGTCCGTCGAAGGAGGGTTTCAGCCTAAAACCGAAATCCTACATTTTGGTCCATTCGTCGACCGCCCTCTTTCGGGACCTATATACTCAAACAATATAATGTCATATACGGTCATTTACTGTATATATTACATTATATTGTACCTATGTACCTATGATACCACGACGACCCACGTGGTGAAGCGGTCACCGTACCGGTCTGACATGCAGTGGGTCCCGGGTTCGATCCCCGGTTAGACAGACACCTGAATGATGAGTTTAGATTTCTGTTCCGGGCCTGAGTGTTTGTGTATTTGTCTTTGTGTGTCCATGGCACCCACGACACAGCAGAAAATCCTAATGTGGGGCTATGAGTGTAAAAAGCGTTTATGTTTATGATAAAGAGTCCTAAGGCTTTTACCGGACTGCGTCAGAAGGAGGGTAATGTTTTACGAACGTATGTATATATGTATGTTTGTTTGTATATAT
>MOOZ01000373.1:1027084-1037599 GCA_002930495.1 Cecropterus lyciades
ACAGGATTGGATAATAATTTGAATTTAGGGACCGTCCCTTTGACCTTTTATGACTTATGTGGAAAAATTTCGCATCGGGCTTAAAATATCACATAGCATAATCATTTTTCAGATTAGCCAATCTTTTATTCGTCGACCGCCCTCTTTCGGGACCTATATACTCTATATACTCAAACAATATAATGTCATATACGGCCATTTACTGTATTTATGTACCTCTGTTACCACAACGTCTCGGGTTCGATCTCCGGCTAGACAGACATCTGAATGATGAGTTTAGATTTCTGTTCCGGGCCTGAGTGTTTGTGTATTTGTCTTTGTGTGTCCATGGCACCCACGACACAGCAGAAAATCCTAATGTGGGGCTATGAGTGTAGAAAGCGTTTATGTTTATGATTAAGCGTCCTAAGGCTTTTTACCGGACTGCGTCAGAAGGAGGGTAATGTTTTACGAACGTATGTATATATGTATGTTTGTTTGTATATATGTCAATTTCTCTGGCATGGCGGTACAGCCCAAACGGCTTAACGGATTGTAACGTATGACACATCATTAGAATTGTCTCAGTTTGTAGAGTGACATAGGCTATATAATTTAAAAAATGGCGTCTCGAAATAGAAGAAAAATAAGGGAGAAGGGACGACTTTTTTGATTATTACCACAATATGGGTATCAAATCAAAGCTAGTAAATAGACCAATCTAAAAATATACTATTATTATCCAAAATTGACTATTTTGACAATAACTCATATAAGCGTTAAATGTAATATATATGATTATGAACAAAAATTTCGTTTTAATCAGTCGGGTTTTTGTTTTAATGTTTTACCGATGTTACTAGTTTAGCTTACTAATTATGTAAAAACTTGACACACTAAAAAAACATTATATGGTCGTTTAACACGTAGAATAAACATGAAAATAACATATTCACCCAATTAATACTAGTCAATAAATACATACATATAACGATAATAAAAGTTCCCCGTGTCTGTGCATCGCTTAAATTTGCAAAATAAAAACCAGTTAAGAAGACTGAGAGTAATAAGGAATAATAAAAAAATCTATAACTTTTTAAACTTATGTCTCCTGTTTGTCTGGGTGTTTGAAATCGCATCAATCCAGAAGTGACTTGTTTAAGAAATTGAAAAAATAATTAAAGACATTTCATTCAATTAAATCCATATATAGTTACTACAATCAAAGTTATATTTCATTTTTAAAGCAGGTGAAACTACAGGGCATAGCTAGTTAATAAAAGTATTTTTATGGGTACCAATCGTACCAAAAATCAACATTAAATGTGATTGCAAATCAACATAAAATAACGTCAATACATAAAATGTTCTCACATTAATTTCCAAATTAAATATTTAATTCGTAAACAGTAAGGATCATTAATTTCATGGTTGTACGCCCACATTCAACACGATTCCATTCGCAATCTATTAAATGATATGTCACAATACAAAAATAAGTTTTCGAAACAAAAAAAAAATAATACAGTTATCCAATACATTTAGTATTGGATAACTGTCACGTTTTTGATTAGTAGTGTTATTGATTGCACTACCAAAAAATATATATATAATGAAATGTCTGTATTTTGTAAAGGCCTACGAGCGTACATACAAATTGTCAGTCACATCTTAATTTTTACCCCCAGAACACGATCTCAACTTAGAAAATCCGGCAAGAAGCTTATAATCCATCCATCCATCCATCAGCCTTTTGAGGTCCACTGCTGGACATAGAAGCTTATAAACACACTTATAAATTTGTAGAATATTTTTTGGTTGTGTCTAACGTACAAAGACTATTACTAATGTGAACAAGTCGTTTCATAACATAGCGTTTCATAACATGATCCATTTTTGCGATTTTTATAAACAAAACACAAATTGTAAGCATAATCCACAGACCAAGCCAAATTGTACTGTATATAATTGTATTCGTCTTTGTATGTCCATGGCACCCACGACACAGGAGAAAATCCTAGTGTGGGGCTATGAGTGTAGAAAGCTATGAGTGTAGAAAGCGAAAGCGTGTACAAAAAAAACATTTAAACCGACGAAATTTATCTATAAATTTGCCTATACAAAGAGTGTAAAAAAATCTTCAAAACCGGTAATTTAGCGACTCTGGTGTTGCAAATGTCTGTAGGCAACAGTTTTCCATAAATTCGTCCGCCTCATCATCAAACAAGAAACCCTTATTGTAAAAAGTTTTAAAGTATAAACAGTCGTCGTCTCCCCATTCTTTCATTTAAGGGCGCCATTTTTTTAAATTACACCCTATGTCACTCTGCAAACTGAGACAATTCTAACAATATGTCATATGTCACAATCCATCAAACTGTTTGCGCTGCAAACGGAATGGCCATACACACGCTCAAAAAACATTACCCTTCTTCTGACGCAGTCGGGTAAAAAGAACAGAGACCAATACGCTACACCTGAAGTATAGATTCATCAGTCGGCAACACAAAGAGCATCCTAATTAGAAATCTTAGACGCTAATCAATCAGATGGCTAGCTCGCGGCGATACTATACGACCTCCTTATCCATAACCATGGCTAACAATTCCGAAATTATGTAAACATAATGTATGTATTTGGGATACGTTCACTTTTACAGAGATGAAATAAAAGGATGAGACTTAATTTATTATGTGAAAAGTTATCTATTGCTCACGAGTTGCACCCAAGTTGCGTAAGATAAACTGACATTAATTTGTTTCTTTATATGCATATTTAAGTATATGTAAAGAGCAGATCTTATTTTTTAATGTCATGTGCATATACATATAACATAATATTTATTGAGAATAGTGCATTAATTAGGCATTTCAAAAAATATTTTTAAAACGCACTAAATCATGTCTGTTAAAGTTAAAAACAATAATAGTTAGTCACTAAGTTGAAAATAATAATAATATGACGTGAAACATTGAATGAACATGAATATTGAATGAACTTTATTCTTATTAATAAAGAACATTCTTGTAGTTGGCCAATTTAACTATTTTTGTTTTCATATATTTTATTGAAATTCATAAAAACAAGATGTAGTTGCCAATACCATACCAATTCTGTTTTCACATTCCTTTTATAAATAACTGATATTCCCATTTTTTCTTAAAATCAACCCGTTTTGTAGGTGAACTGCATTTTGTTAGTTGCGCAACAGCCTGCATACCACAGAGAAATCCTTATTTTAAATTTCACGAAATATCTTTAGGTAATTTACATGTATTTCTCGCTGTACAAGATTGACATACAATACAATTTAAATTGACTTTGAATGAATGAAATGGATGATTTTGAATTAAATATTTTTAATCTGTACGAGCTTTTCTCTATGGTACCGCGTTGGTATTAATCCAAGCCATATACTGTGTGCAAAATTTCATACATATAAATCTAATTAGTTTTTGCGTGACAGAGTAAGAAACACACATACATTCACAGGCACTTACAATATTTTTCTTACACTACCCCTGGATCGAATCACTGGTGTGGTAACTTTGGATAGGTCTGCCGCATCTAGTACTTGTCAAGGATGGTAAAGACGTATCTTCCTAATATCTATGTATTTACCTGGATGTGACCCATTACCCTAATGTTGTCAAGACCTCTATTAGGTTAATTTTATTTAAATTTACACGCGAAACATCAAAGGAAATTTTGAATATGAAGCATGTTACAAATATCCGAAATCCGATTATGGGTATAAAAAAATATCTTCCTTTATTGAACAATCCTGTTCGTACTTAAATTATTTATACCCAAAAATACTAACCGGTATAAAGATATTTAAAAACTTGCACAACATGATTGAAAGTGAATGAAAATTTTCAAAATTTTTGTCTCCAAAATTCCGTATACCTTAGTAGGACTGTAGGTAAACCACATTTCCAAAGTCCGTTCGATGGTCAATGGTAACATTAAATGGTCAGTTACTCTACATAGGACCGTATGTCCAATTAGTTTTATTGCTATGTAATAGTTAACACGCGTGTTATGACCGTCTGTGAGCGCACGCGAACCGATGGGCTCATATAGGTAATTATGCCGTGACTGGGGTACCCACACGGGAGGATTTTGGTTTTCGATTATAAATTTTGGGTTCTATACAATCCCGATGGATCCAATTTTATTACATCCATAGAAATGCTTTAAATTACCGGCAGAGTGCAGCGGTTTTTTTTAAAGAGAAGCCAACGAGCATTCAGTCTTCCTGATGGTAGGCTACTGCCGCCCATATCAACCCCAGATAGATAGCCTTACCTGAAATTAGTCATAGTTGGAACGCCTTGAATGTGGCACTTACGCACCTTTCAAATATTAGGCAATCGCGGTAGTTCCTCCAGTCAACGCACAAAGATTTATACCATCTTTAAAATAGAGATTAAGATTATTCTTACGTATATGAATACCAATATAAAAAGAAGTCCGTAGCATTTTAGATTCGAATGACTAAAACCGTTAACTAAAATTTAGATACACAAGGAACACATATTATTAATTAATTATTTCAGAAAAACCAAAAAGGGCGAGTAAACTTTAATTCTCATTCGAATCCTCCAGTATGCCTCTTGGGCGTCTCCAACATTGTATTCTCACGAAACTGCATAGCCAAGAAATATCTTCTCAAAGTAGGAATGTCACATTTTTAGGCACGAAGCCAAAATAAAACGTAACTGAATAAAATATCGGTCTCGATTCGTTCTCATCGCGCCAATAAAGAGCTGGCATTTTAATTTCGAGTGCACTTACGAATAACGTTGAGGATTACAGAATATTTTTACATTAACGGTCCGTGAATTATGTGTTTAGAACATAAAATGAATATACACGACATGTTATTTTCTTTGGGAAGTTAATTAAAAGGGAGTGATTTGTTGTTACCAACGAAGCTAGGCCCTGATCGGCCTAGATGAAGTTTTACTGATTAGGAGCTTTTTTTAGAATCTATGATTTTTTGTCAGAAAACTTCTCGAGCGACACAAACTACAAAACCTAAAGTATTATTAAAAATGCCTGACGTATTTATCTACTACCTTTCTAAACTAATGAAGACTGAAAATTTAAAAATCAAAATTTATCGACAGAATACATAATTTTCCCTAATTTACATCAATTTTAAAAGCGGAGTAAATCCGAAAATCACTACGTGTATAACCCACTAGTCACAGTTCTTACAACATCAAACCATGTTCATTGGTAACGATCTATCGATTCGACACAAAGCGTAAAAAGTATTCCATATAACAACACACGATGGTCATAAAACTATGACTGTTCTACCACAATGCGGTCCGACGCCCTTATTCGCCTTTAACCTACCGCTTTATCTCGATTTTCAAAAATATTACCACTTGCGTCTGCCTGTCTGTCTATACTTATTAAGAAAAAAACATAACTTTTTCACGGTAAGAAAAAAATATTAAATAATAAAACAGCAACACAGATGGAATAAAAATTAACAAACTTCCACACACACAGGCTATACCTTCTTGACCGTCGTAAGTTATTTTGAAAATTATTTTAGTTGCTATTGGGGAAATTACATTCTGAGCCGGTGATTGGTGATAGTGGTCACCGCATAGGATAAAGAATCCAAAACTTAAAATTATATCCAACATACGTATTACATTATAATATATTTTATTTTATTAAGTATTAATAATTTATTTATTAATAATAAATAATTCGTATATACTTACATAACATAACATATTATTATTTTTTATTTAAATATAACTAATACTTAAATAAAAAATATTAATATTTTATTGACCTCAAAACATATTTATTAAAAATATTATATACAACTTTAAAACAAAATCTTAGCTTCAAACGCAAACATAATAACGGAAGTCCTTACATCGTCAATAATAAATTGACTTTCGTATTCAACGAAAGTCAATTTATTTACTTATATTATAAACTTTCATAGTTCACGTATGATTAACATATTAACCATAATAATTGTTGCAATCTTCATATCATTAGCAGGACATACACACATTACATCTACATAACTTAAGATGATATGGCTGAAGATTAATGACTTAGCTAAAATCAAAGCTGCTGCAGTTTATATTCCAGTTTCCTTTTTAACTGACTTCCCAAAGGAATGCGACAAACTTCATACATATATATGGAATTCATTCTACCTGATGGTCAACTTCAGATTCGTTGCCCGAGGACTTATATGATCGTCGTATAGAAATCATTCGGCTTTAAAAAAGATATAAAGTTTACTGTTACGTTTGTAGTGTCAAAATATCAATACTAACACGTGAACGGAGCCACGAACGAACCTAGTTCATTATTAAAACCAAAATTCCTTAGAAATCAAATAAGAAGATGATTCGTGGGAGCCGACATCAATAAATACCGATATCGAATGAGGCGTAACAACATTGTAATCTAATGAACGAATGATTATAATAGGAAATATTTAAGTTCTTTCCTTAATCATGGTCAGTTTTATGTCTTTCCCATTGCATGTAAAAGGTTTATGGTGATCGCTTGTGTTTCGAAAGCGATAAATAGTACATATACCTAATATTTTTGTTTAATTTAACATTAACCATTGATCATTCAGTGTTATTCGATGTCGTTCATAGTGTTGCTACACCTGAGCTGTAAGTATTGTAAGATCTAAGTAAATCGATTAGATCGGTTTGACAGAAACCAATTCACAGTCCGAAGCCTCAATTACATCATCAATACGCATCATTCTAATCCAAGGCGCTCCAATTTAGACCACAACGGTATCAGTGCACCTGAGGACTCCAATCTTATGTGGGCTAAACTTGAATTTTCGATAGTTAAAAAAATCGTTAGAATGATATTGATTAAGAAATACTCCACCACGCTAATCATTTCGCATTGATAGTCTACTTGAAAACTTTATGGCAAGGTCTCCAGACGTTTGCCATTTTCATCTGTCAACCAAGTGATAACTAAACTCTAATAAACTCAAAACGAAATAAAATATCATATGGGATTTGAAGGCCTACTACAAAATATTTAATATACCAATAATGACTTTATGCTCAAAATATGGACCAAGCAAATTGTAGAATGTTATTTAAAGTTCCATTAATGATAACATTATCGTGCTTAAACGCATAACATCTAAAGCTCTCAGAAGCGCCGCCTAGACAGGACAATTTTGAGGAAATAGGCATCCTGCCAAATGCCACGAGCCAAATGGCCTATTAACCACTTACAAACATACAACGAGCCTTATTTATGTTTGTGTAACATAATGTTTGTTTTCCGATACGCCTTCGGTGACGATAACATTTTAAATTAAAATGTATCCTCGAAAGGAGTAAAGAGCGATTTTTGTAAAATTTACGCAACTGACTCTTAAGTATGTTATTAACGCTATATGTTACTATACTAATGTAATCTACAGAAGTGTTTTATTAACTTGTACCGTGATAATACAGAAATATTGTCACTTTAGTACCCTGATTTAGCATTATAAACAATTATAATATACTACTAACTATCTAAAAAACTAAACTAAAACAAATAGTTGCTCGACTAAAACTCAAAATGATTGCGTTTTGATATGTAATTGTATAACTATCGACTCGACTAAAATCGATCCGCGACTGTGCACAGACGAGCGGTCACTTGGTGAAAAAACTAGTACATAAATTCATAAAAACTGGATTAACTAAATTGTATGCATTAACTGAACTCTTGATTGTCATTAAATCGTACGCGCACACAATTCGACTAAACTATGACATATATAACATTTTTTTTATACGCTAGGCCTAAGATACGTATAAATTACATATAATAACAATAATTGAATAAAAGTGTTATTTAAAAGTATACAAAACTTAACTTAGTTGTTACAAAACAATAGCTACCCAGACGAGTTTAATCGCCTACTAAAAATTGTAAGTTCAATCTGCATCTCACGTATTATTTACCCAACTGATCGGATTCCGATAACACTCAGCAATTTTAGTAATAAATCTACAATACACGACAACCAATAAAGTGTAGGGCATCGTCCTTATCGCATTATGTAAATACTGCTTCACACTAACCTACACACGCGTTACACAAGCCTAATAATGAATAATCATTAATTAAAACAAACAACCACAACGCAACGAAACCACTTAAATTATCTGAAAATTTGACAACGCAACAAATTGGATTTCGAATCGTATATCTTTGAAGTAAAATCCGTAATAACATCGTCTAAATATAAATTAACAAATCACTGCTTACATATAAATATTTGTTAGGGAAATCTGTAACCTATTCTGTTCACAGTAGTGTTCTTATTAAAGAGAGTGTTGAGTATGTCGGTCTTGACGTATTAAACACACAGAATTAGGAATGTTTAGACGTATCGAGAAATTACTATCCAACTATGCTTTCTTTTCAAATATTTTAGATTGGATTAGAAAATCTCTATAGAGACGTAATCAAATCGATTATTTTAGTAATAACGTAATTAAGTTATGGGGATTGACAATTGCAGACGGAGCACTTAATCTAACAATTGTGGGTATAACCGGCATAATGTAACCACTAGTCTTCAATTAAATTTGCTCTCGACACCAAGTAGCCGAGTCCTACCTAGGATTAACACTAGAAGCGGGTACCTTTCGGACTTCGAACTCCATCTTTTGGAACCTTGCTTGTACAAGTATCGAACCTGGAAGGAAGCCCTCTGCGAGTTTAACTTATATCTATGATTACTACTTCATTTCTTAGTAGTTATAACAATAGATCACCCAATCCGTTATCAATTTGGAGGTATCTTATAAATCTCTATTCCTATATATTAATATGATAAAGATGAAAGTTTGTAAGGACCAATGGTTAATTTTTCATCGAAAAAACATTAATTAGATTTTGGTTAAATTTAACACACAATGATAACAACAGTTTACGGCCTGAATGAACACATTTCATAATTTTAACCGAGGCAAACATGACCCAAGCGGGCGGAGTCAACAGAAAAACCAGCATAAACTTATATAAAGATCCAAAAATAAATCCACATATGTAATATACTGAAATTAAAATTTGATACATAATATTTCGCAAAATCATATTAAAAAGTCAAAGGAAGTTAGTTGCAGGCCATCAGTATGCTTAAATCCTGTTTTAAAAATTACTTAACCTCAAAATTCGCACCATCAATCAATTCTAACCGTAGATTTAATTCGTCAGATATGCTCCTGAGGCTATATTCTATAACACGACACTTTTTATTTGTGGGCGTAAAAGTATGTTAGCACACGAATAATCCAATATATTTTATAACAATTGTGATTTGTTGTATATAAAACTGATAACAACAGATAAACAGTTCTGCACGTTTTTCTTTCGGTTAAAATCAACATTTGTTTTTTTTTTGTTTTTTACCGACGAACTTAAGAATTATTATTAATCAAACATTTTGGATCAATGATTATGGTCGAATTTTGACCACAAAGTCAACTAATTGGCAAAAACAATCTACGATGTTGATGTTACTATATTTTTTTATTCTTATCACTTCAGTGACTTTTATCATGTACGCAAACCATATCGTACTGGGTAAAGTTGATTACCTCAAACTGATATTTCGATATTGTTTTAAAGGTCATTGAAACATTTATGATTAACATACCACCTACTATGCTACACCTGTTTCTATCTGCAGCTGTATGTGCAGTGTTTTGGTTTTGGTATAGTACTTTACTATACAAGGTTTTCCATGTTTCTAACGGTCTTCAAAAAAAGGTCTCTGAAGTTAGTAGAATAATAAATATAGTGGGAAAAGACCATCGTCTCGCCTATTTGTAACAGGAACCAGCGTTTCGGTGGTTGTGGAAGCTGGCTTCCTTACATATATTATGAGGCGATCACCTTAGACCCGCAGTAGCAACGCATCTGTGATAGGGTTCAGCTAGAACCTGTTCTATATGGACGTTATAGATTTGTAAAGGTGACGGGACACTCACTTTCAGGTTGACTACAAACTCGTTTGATTTGAAGGGTCAAACGAGTCATACAAAAAACAAATATTGAACACTGACTTCGTTGTTGAATTTAGAGTATTTAAAAATATTTCTAAGCTAACCAACTTTATAAAACACCGAAGTATATGCAAACTTGAATTAAGAGAACTCGCTTGTATCAACTTTTAAAATTTGTTGTGACCCTAATGACTAAGTACCGAGCATATCTAGTTATTTATATCTATGAATCTAACCAAAATTACATCAACATCGTTGTCAAATAAAGATGCGCTGTTAATTACCTGATATTTACTAACGAACCTGATTACGAATTGCAACTTCGTGAACAAAATATTTGCTTAAAATGTCAACTGATGCGCAACGTAAGTTCGATCAATCTTAATTTCAATCATTGATGCCGTGAAAGTTACTCGCGAGCTTTATCTTGTAAATTATGAGACCTTTTTAAATATAATGCTATGTTATGTTACAGCGTTGTTGCCGTAACTAT
>MOOZ01000373.1:1050226-1067074 GCA_002930495.1 Cecropterus lyciades
GTGTCAAATTAATGTAGGTATAGGTATGTACTACCTACCTACTAGAGATGCGCCGAGTAACACTTTTGCCGAGTAACGAGTACCGAGGGTTACTCGGTTATTTTTTTGTTCACCCGAGTACTCGGCCGAGTAACTCGGTGTGTAGCAAGAGTGTTTCTATATGCACCTGCAAGCACCGTGTATAGCGAGCGATTATTTTCGGAGGCTGGTAACGTCTATGAAGAAAAGAGGAATAGGCTGTTACCAGAACGTGCAGAGAGCCTTGTGTTCCTGCATCATAACTTACGTTTATTAATTTTAAATATTGATTACTTTTATTACTGTTCTCTTAATTTTGTCTATTTAACTACTCATTCATTAGCATAATTTTGATTTTATTAATTGAGATTGTCAAAGATTTCCTTAATTAGAAATAAAAACATTTTGATTAACACTGTTTTACCCAAATTTATCTTGATGACCTTTTTTATTGGGAAGAAAAATAAAAATATCTGTTAATAGTTTACTCCGGACAAATAAGTAAATCCGCCACTGCGAGAAGATTAAATTGGAAAGACTCTGATAAGTTCTCGTATGTCGTAGGTTAGAACGTAACAGAACACAGAAGCATTTAACAATGCTATTATTAGGCAGAAGTAGATGTGGCGGCGGTGCGGAGGCGAACCACAAACGGTTCTAACACCTTCCGAGAGGTGAAACAGAAAGTTGGATGAACAATTTTAATGTATTGTATGTAACGCAATATAATAAATTAATACACAACTCAATATATTAATATATCGTACCAGTTATATTACTACAAATTCTCTATTTTTCAATACAATTCACTCTGTATTAACAAAACTGCCGCTCTATGACACGTACTTATAACTAAATGGGAAAAAAAAATGAAATAAAACAATGGTCCTACCAAATTTTTTTTATAAAACACATTATTACCTTTCAGGAATAACTTGGAACCATTCCATCAAAACATAACAGCGCAGTCAAGGCATGGAGATATTAATGTTACCACTGCAGTCCATCGCAAAAAGCTACCTTGAAAAATCGCCAAAAATTCGCGGACAAAAAATAGATAAAATAGTACCATTAGCTCAGCCGCCATTAGACAAATACCTTCACACGAAATTAACACCGTCCTGTTAAATTACTTTAATTAATGAAATATTGTCGCCAGGGTAAATGAACTCATACTTTGGGCGCGGTCTAGATTGAAGAACCTGTTTATATTAAATTTACGTTATGTTATTCAATAAATTACACATTTATTACCCTAGTTGCTTCTCTAGATGCCTATTTTGTATGCCTATATCGTTGCCTATCAATAATCGTTTATTACTTGGATAAGCCGTTAGTATAGGCACTATAGGCGATTCAATTCATGAAGGCGCGTCAGTGATCTTTATTACAGAGACTCACGATACAAAATCGATTCGACCATATGTTTAATGAAATTAGTACTTTAGCGCTAAAGTTTTATTACATACACAAGACCTGACAAATACTGGCGACTGGTGCACTGCACTGGAATTTCAAACATTTTATAAATGAATAGTTGCGATAAGATTGTAACCATTTAGGGAGATAAATAAATAGTTTTTTAATTATTGCCCGAGAAACGAATCTAGAACTCCTGCAGACCACGCTACTCCGATCAAAAAACCCTCAAAATTACGTCGAAGTAAAAAATCACAAAGTTAATTAATTTAAAAACTTAATTTTTATAAAAATATTTTTATGAACTGTCAATGGTCCAATTGCTTCATAGACAATCGGGTACAAAGACAACTAGAATGAAAGTTAGGTATTTTGAGTTTTTCTTGAAAAAAAATCCTATTGCCTTGCAAGTTAAACACTATTTCAATCACGGTTACCTAATAATCTGTTAATCTAGTAGACGATACCAATTGGTTGGCCAATGAGCGTTTTAAATCAGAGCACTAACAATTTTACAATTGAGTCGTACATGTACGTCACAATACCTACCGAGGCATAGGCGTGGTCTCAACGACCAATAAAACTGGGCTCGTGGCTAGGTATGGCATATACGTGACTTACTCCACTGCCTTGGCTGAGTTCAGATTTTGCGATAGATCTTTTGTTCAAATTACGAATTCCGCCGACCGCGCACGATGATGCCCGAATGTGGAATGAATGGCTAATTTTATATAAAAAGAAATAATTATACGAGATTTTTTTTTAGATAGGTAAGCAACAGGTAGGTTATGACAACTAATAATTTAAATATATAATAATAATTATTACCTAATCACTTAATTATCTTGGTATATTGAAGTATATATTTAAATAAATAAAAAAATATGATACACCTAAACACAGGTAAACACTCATGAGTAGTCGAATTGATTTGATCTATTTGACTACAAGTTTTAAAGGCAAATTACCACAGAAAACCTGTGTTCACATAATATCCTATAGATTTAATCTATGCTACTTGAGATATATTACTTGAGATGAGAAAGTACTCGAACGAGTACAATTCATGTCATATTAAAGATGATTATATAAAATATCTGTGCCAGAACATAAAAATCACTTTACCTCTTTAATACTTCCAATCTACAAAAAAAATATTTCAAAACACATTCAAATTTATTTTTTATTGCTTTGATACATGACAGTGTTAACGATAAAAGTACCTAGCTAAGCTTAAATTATCCCTTTCCGTACATGCAAACATTATCATTGCATTTAATCAGTGCATTTTGATCTTCGATGCTACCCGAATTTCTTTAGCCCGGAGCAAAAACAACCTGTAATCATACCGCAGCCAAGAGCGACCGTGCTTCATGAATATGTTTATCACTTCGCAACACTTATCGAAAGCAGCTGCCAATAATATAATTGTTAAGATTTTAAAATTTACATATGTGAACGCACCCTTATCACGCGATGTTCCGTTCCAAATAAATGTATCAAGGTAGGTTATTATCGCAAACCGATCCATTTTATTTCTTCAATAATTATGCAAATAGAGCTTAATTTAAAAAACGTGCGCGTTTAATTATATCGATAATTCTATCAGTAATTAATATAGCAGGCACCTAAGCGAACTTTTGTAGGACTTACTATAAATTATCTATTTAAATTATTACAAAACTATTACTTTTTACTTCAGTACTTCTACAAATTATAAAAGTATGAACATATAAATTTATAAAGTTATTCCCATATTCACTTAGCAAACAGTTGTCATTTAAATAAAACTTAATTAATACCTATTTGCTTAACTTTCAATAGGTACTCAAGTAATGTTTTACCTACTTACTTTACCGTAAAGTTCAAAGTTTTGCTACTCGCTTAACGATAGAAAAAAACGTTATACATATTATTAAGTAAATATGATTGATACGTATCTTATAACTATTTCACTCATCATATAGATAGTATGTATGTACTTTAAATTTTAAATAAATGTCATGACTTCTTCACAGTGGGTAAAGCATGTTAAGTTACAGCAAGTACATTCGCAGTGTCTCGAAATTGTTGATAAGAAACCGCATAGCGATTCTTCTTCGATGTTTTTACAGCATTACTATGAGCACGTGTTCGCGACGTTCAGCAAAAGGCGGACGGCTGTTTTCCGTGTATTTTCTGGTCGAGGGCGCGCGGCGGCCGGGGCGCGGGGGGCGACCGGCGGCAGATGCGCCGTGCAGCGCCATCTAGCGGGAGCGCCGCGTCGCCAGGTGTGCGCGGCCCGCACCGCGGCTTCCACCCGCCCTCAGTCCGCCGTCACGCACCGCCGCGATCACACGTAACTACGGCTGCCACACGCCGGCCGCACGCGCGCGTTTCGAACGTAGTGCACGATACGATATCCGACCGGTTCCCGAAGCCGATGAGCGCGACCAGTGACACCTCTAGTGCTGTGTGACTCGCAGTGAAACGCTCAGTGCAGACATGTGCAAGTGATGGATTACTTATCCGCCGCCGTCGAGTGCTGACGGGCTCCCATTCCCGTGTATGCTCAGGCGCCGCTAGCGGACGCGCCAGCATGCGCGCCCCCGCGGTGCTCGTCGCCCTGCTAGGGTTTCTGCCCCAGGTACGGCACCGCCACCGACACCAAAACCGCGAACCTCCGTTTGTTTACGTTTCGCATGGTGGATAGCTTGCGAATCGAGCGCCGGCGAGGTCGCTCTGTCCGCACGACACTCACTTTCCCACGAGCGTGGCGGAGTCCGGCTCCCTAGATCGTCCTGGATAGTGGAGAGGGTGTAGGTTAGCCGAGTCGTGACCGGCCCGAGCCGTCCGGAGCCTCGCCTGTGTGTGTTGGATACGTTTACCCGGCAAACACGCTCGGGTACATAGTTATAAAGAAAGTTCAGGTTTTACGGGCGGCGCGCGGGGTCAGCCAGGTCGCGAGCCTCTTCGTTTAAAATTAGATGCATTCCGAGGCTTCGCGATGAAGTGGATTCCCAAAAGGACTAATCTGCTCGGTACGCCAGGAATAACTTGCAGACGAGCCGAGTCTCGGGACTCAAGGCGCGATATTTCGGGCAGGGTTAGTAGTCCGGTCTAGTTCGCCAAACATAACAAGATGTTGATGATGATATTGACCGTTGCTTATCACTCGATGAACGAAATAACAAAAGTTCTAAACTAATAAGTAACTAAAAACATAACTCGAAATTTGGATTTAATTGAGGTCATTGATCTATGAACGGGTCAAGTAGATTTGCTTACGCTAAGGGTGGCTACTAATGGATGTTATTGCGTACAATTTGTTGACCTAATAATATTATTCTAACACGGCCTACCTAAACAATATGTTTACCGAAAAGTGTTTATTACAAATTGCCAAACTAAATATTATGAACTCAAATAAACGCATTTGATCGTATCAAAGTTCTTTAAATAAAGTTAACAAAAGTTACGACTTAATAAAATCATATTAATTAATTACTTAACTATTGTCGTTATTGAAGGTCGTCTACATTACTTCTAATTACTATTTCCTTGAGAAACTTAATGAGGAAAATAAAAGAAGTTTAAATGTTTGGAAACTAGTCAAGTTTTAATTATTTCAAAAACTAACTAATTTCGTCATAAAAATGTTAAGCTGTTTATTGTTATTAGTAACAAGCATCCAAATGAAACATTTCGATGATTCACTTCATCGATACGCCGGTACCAGCTTTCCCAATCGAACGATCCTACGCTTGCTTCGCAATGCAAAATTACTTAATTATCTGGTTAACAATCGCTAGACTCAACCGAAATGTCAGCCCCTAAAAAATTAAATCGATTTCTCGCTGGGTGAGTTTTTGTGCCCTCGCGACATACCGGTCTGATGCAATGGTAATTCGCAAGGGAACCATTCCCCATGCGTAAGCGCAACCGTAGAACTACTCATTTATTAATGTACCGTTACATGTTACCAACACGAATACACTATAACATATATTAATGCCGATGTGTGCGACTGGTGTGTCGGGACTTCATCTCGACACCTTATCGTGTGATTTTCGTGAACTTTTAGCAATCGATTACGGTTCTGTTATTGTTTTTTGCGGGCGACAGGATGCAGTGAAATTACTTCGGACAATATGTCAATTAATTATTAACGACATGCATGTAAAGCGAGATCGTTTTATTCACTTTATTAAGTTTACCTTTCCAGTTTTGTATGTGCAGGTGACTCTGGTGTAATGAATGAGTGAATTCCTTAATAATAATAGCTATAACTATAAACATGTATAAAATTGAAACAGTCATCCGGTTTTCTTTTTATCATTTATCGTTTAATGCTTAACGTGAACGCAAATTGTAGTCGTGAAGCATTTATGAAGCGTCAGAAATCAGTGTCAGTAAAGACATAACAAAACGACTGAAATTGATTACCATTTTCATTCTGAATCTAGCCTCGGCGCTCTTCTCACGAGTAATCGTAAATACGGTCGTAGCATATCTATACTCTGTACATCTTATAGATTTATTTGTGGCTGAGTGCGTGTGAGTGTTTTCAAGGCGCTATAATACATTATGAATGAAGTCGCGTCGTTCCAATAAAAAACGGTGTTTTGCACCACCGCCCCGGACTGGTTTGTCTTGCCCGGGGCCTACGTGCGACGCCGTGCATTGATGTAATTGTCCACCCATCGTCCGTCGCTCCTTATAATGTCCGATACATCCGCAGGATTCGATGTCCGCATTTTTCCTTTTTTCGTTAACTCGCTAACAATACTGATACGACTCCGCGCTCGAATCGCGTGATCGGCCGGCCGTCTTGCGATCGGAAGCGGCGTCGGATACACGTCTGCCCCAAACCGCAAATAATTTCCAATTTCCATTTTATACAGATAATTCACCGAAGGCTAAGTTATTGTACGTTGCATCGAGTTATTCCGGAGATAAAATTTATACTTACGGTTGCATGCCCGCAAATGGGCAGTCAATTTTTATCGTTTTGCGACACTGTATTAATGGTGAGATTGTCGGGACGGTTGTCCGCTGACTATCTAGGACATTGCATGTCGAAGCTGGTATGGAACGTGGACACGGAGTGCGTATTGCGTTGCGATATGATATAATCGATAGGTTGTATTTCAGTGCGTTCTTACGTGTGCCCGTCGCGCTCCGCGGCCCACATTGCAAGCAGGTGTGAGCGCCCGTAATGGCTCTCGAGGCCCTAACATCTGCTTTTTTCATAATTTACTCGTACACATATTCTAATTGCCCGTTGATTTAAGTTTAAAACTACGGATTCATTATCACTGCTCCCGAGCGGCCGTCTTAATTGGTGGTTTTATTGCTCAAATCGCCACTATAAACGCGCTCAGCTGGTCACAGGTTCGATTTCTCGTGGCGACGTATCGTAACAACTTAGACGCTTAGCTATATCTGCCACCTGTCCTCCACACCTGTCTCTAATAAATAAAGTACCAAAAGTTTAAAAGAAATCGTTTGATAAGACCGTCTAAGTATGCAACTCGTTTATGTGCACCTGTAGGTGGATGTGAGTAAATATGTAACTTATACATTTGTCGCATTGGTTCATAAAGTCAGGGAATATTAACATTTTCTATATATGTTCGTAACGCAACGCACATGAAGTGACAGGAAAATTGCCGAAATAATGTCGACAATCTTTAGAAAGTACCTATGTTACAGTTCTCAGTGATCATGTTATTAGCTGTAATAGTCGATTCTGTCCAAAACGAGTCATTTGGCGTTCAGTCAGTTATTTTCACAACAGCACAATAATAATTAATCGTCATATGTCATGTTAGTCGCAATAAGCATTTAAGTATGTGAAACCATTTAACCCTGTTATAATTTCGTCCATTGTCCGAGGGGTTTTGTTCTATGAGAACCGCCTCAATTATGTGCGAGCTCCTTATACGAAATCTGTATAATCGTCGGTTTTTAACTGCTTAACTATGTGAAACCTCAGTTTTGGGTGTATTGTGTGATGGGAGTGTAATGGTCGATTGTGATCCAACGCAATGCGTCACCATTCTTTAGGGAAAGCCGAATGAAAACTTTACCAATAAATACTCTTAAAACACCTACCTACATAGTATTGTACTTTAGCAGAACAAGATTTCAGTAGGATTTGTCACTTGTAAAAATAAATTTTTACTCGAAATTTCTATAAAATTGTTTTATTCAGAAGGCATACAAAAGTTACTAAATCGCAATTTTATGTTTAAATTTTTTTTTGACTTATATTGTATAATAATCATCTGCTAGCCATGAATCAGTTATAGAAGAAAATAATTGATTGAATAGATTTAAATAATTGCGTCTAATAGATTTAAGGCTTCACTTTCTTTGTACCGATTGACAAACGGACCCATTGTACCAAGACGCGGCAGTCACGCTTCTCAAAAGAGATTTATGTCCACCATTTCTTTGATTGCAGCCCTTTTAAAATAATTTATATTTCCTTTTTATCCCGACCGGACGTTTAATTGATTCCCGATCCTGTAAAAACGTTCCCATTGATCAGATTACGCAATGTCGCCAAACTGGATGCTAAGGAAGTTGGTATTATGCATTATGTATGAACGCATGCCTGTTCGCTTGTTTCTACCGTTTAGATGTGCTCCGATCTGATAATTGGATCGGAGACATTTTAGGTGCAACATTGATATTACGAAAAAAGTTTATTCAGTCCTTACTTTGTATCAACTCATTTTGTGACATTTTGACTAACTATATTTGATATGTATTTTATCATAGTATTTAAATAGTGCCTTAGTAATATAAGTTTTTGTGACTTGAAAATCATAATAATTTGTAAGATTTTTGTACACCGTAACCTCGGAAATTAAATATATATAATTAAATATATATAAAAAGCATTATGTTGATACACGTTTATTTGATTAATTACAGTGGTAGTGATAATAAATTGTGGCTAGAGTTACTTGTACATTTCATAATTTATTGCATACCAGATTTGTATGCAGGTAATTCAGCGGTAACCTTCTAATTTAAGGTCCCATTGTTTAGTGAGGCCTGTCTAAATTATTAAATCCGAATTGGGTAAATGTGTCAGCGATGCTGGCAACACCGTGGGTTGTGCAATGCTCCAGGCATAGAGAAGAGATGAGTCGAGCTGTGGGCTGCAAGTTAAGGCCATAGACGACAGTTATGCATACATAAAACTTTACTGTAAGAACTAATTACCGCGCGTAGGCGCTTAAATTGATAACTATGTAATAGTTATTTCACTATAAAACCCGCCATTTAAGGATAAGCACCGTGTTACTTAGTTGCACTTTTAAAATGCAATTTAAAAACAATTTGCAGGCGTAAAAGCAACTGCGTAATAAACAAAATAAAACGATCACTCGTGTGCATTACAAAAAATGGCTACGCAATTTTCACCGCATTAGAAATAACGCGAGATGAACCCACGTTTCATAACGTTGCGTATTAGCGTGCTGTGGATTAACCACATCAAAACTAATTTCACATACGATCCTACGCAATGTCTAATCATCCGTATCCGTTACTCCTTTCCACTACAACTAAATAAACGAGGCTACTTAAATTCACTTAATCGTTCTTCATCCGTTATAAACCAATAGACAAATTGTTATTGGGATAGGCGGTAACCGAACGAAATCTCTCTTTTATCTTGTTAAAATTCTTTCAAGTACGTACCTATGCTCGACACGAAACTATTTTAATAAGTTCCGTGTCGGGCGGCAACAGGTTCACACGTATAATCCCTACAACAATCCGAGAGAAGATCTAGTTTACGATACGATAGTAATAGGTACACGACGCCGATCATAGCGTACCGAACACCGACGCACGAATTCGCTTGTGCAACGCTTAAATAACCGCAAAATACCTTATTATGCGCTTTCCATATACGTTCCAGGCAATCTACCGAGCCCATTACCTTCCCCGCTCATGATTCTCCGTTAATTTCGAATTCCACTCTTAGATCGTACGTTTCTTTTATCCCTATGCAGCTGCCAGCGAAACTAACACAAGAACACAAAGAGATTGCGACTTTTGTCGCGCGAACGTCGAATTTCAGAACGTTTTGTTTGCTTAAGACGAACGAGTGTCCTTTTATTTTGTGCAAAGACGTTCCGTGAAACGGAACGCCCTTTGTTGCGATCCCGGTGTGCGTCCCCTCGTCCCCTGCACAATGAGGTGAAACTCTAGTTTCTTAAAAGTCAGGTCAGAAAAACAATTCGTCAAACAACTGATCAGCTGTGTCCAAAGGAACGGGCAATTTTTTGTCGCGGCAATTAAAACGTCACTGACATTGTGACTATCTATTCAACACGTGTACTCAGCGTTAGGCAGACGATAAAAAAATAAACGCTAAAAAATAAATCATGCCGAATTCCAAATATAAATATCTAATTGCGAATTAAATGCAGTGGCCACATCGTCGCGCTAAATTAGACTGTGTTTGGGTGTTTATTTTAACACATTTCGCGCGTGTATAACGGCCGAGATGAAAAACATTCCCCTGTGTTTCATTATTTGAGTTATTTTTAGACTCCGCTCAACCTGCCGACTAGACGAGTGTTTACTCTGTTGGCTTACTTACATACAATGATGTTCACATTATTACTCCTTATACTTAACAAGACGCGGCTCTATGTGGTATTCAGTTTGACAATCATAAAGGAATTTCTAACAGAAGTGTGTCGTGTCACATAAATCATAGACAAAACAATTAAGGATAAAATATGTGTACAAACCATAGCAATATTGCGGCGTAATTAAAATGATTGGAATTAATGCAAAGCTATATGTTAACGGAGATTGCGTTGCGATAGACGATTAGGTACTCAAAATCAATTTGGACGGTTTTGTTGAGCTTGCGCCGGCGCAATTAATGTTACGTGTCAGCGTTACTTTCCAAAGGTAAAAAAATATTGATGTTCACGACTCGACGTCGAATGCATTAAATGTGAAGTCGTATGTTAAATAAATGAGATACACGCGTAGTTTAATTCATTACTCGACGCGCTCTCATAATACGGGCCATAAGTAAATAGTCATTTCCTATGCGATTGATAACCAAAACCTGTCGCTAGAAAATTGATTTAGACAAACAAATAACATCTTTGGTGTTCTCACGAAATATTTCCTGTTTATTTTACATTTTAATTTTATTGCCTAATGTTAATGGCTTGTGAAAAGAAAATGTATAAAGTTTCAATACGTGAATGTATGAGATAGTTTTTTACTTAAACAAGAAGCTTATCCGATTGACGATAATACAAACGGTCATTACGTTTAGCTAAAGATGAACTGAAACATCAATCAGTGAATCATCGCGTTAAATCGCCCGGAGATATTATAAAACAACTTATTCGGTAGTCGGTAAGTATTATTTAATTGTTAATTTGTGGTCGCCCTGAGGGCAGGCGGCGACCGCACACGTCCCGTGCGCGGCTTTATTTATTTTTTCTATAAACTTTTTAAGTAACTGCTTTTAATAAGTTAAGATCTTTCGAATAGGTTCTAACCATTTAATTGCATAGGTTGAAATCGGTAAGTCACAATTCATCATAATCCGTGCTACTATGCCTTGATAAACAATACATCAAGTTTGAAAAAAAGGGGATGTTTAGAGTGCCCGCATGTTTTTGGAGCGTTTTTTTGGTTCCGCTCCTACCTGAACCACGTGGAGAGGATTCGCTATCCCGCTCTTTTGTGAAGTAAAAAGCGAGAGGGGTGTAGTTTCGCGTATGAGAAATGTATTCAACCCCAAGCGAGGCAGGAAGTTGGTTGAAATCTGGTGTCTTTTTTACACCATTCTTTGTTTAAACTGTGGTTAATTTTTCAAATCCACAGACCTACCGTCTGCATAGATAAGCGGTGAATGATTCATTGTTCTTTATTTTCTCTTTTTCAAACTTTTGACAAGTTCGAGGCAAGTTCATTGAACGTGGGAACATTTAATTGTTCCTCTTAATTAGTTTATTTGTTGGTTTCCACGCTGATATAATTACCTATTTGGTATAATTGGCATTACACAAAATTGCTTTTTATGTAAGATAAAAAGCAAAGGAGCATATCGTCATTGGATGCACTAAACTTACTTTTTTATGAAGCTTAAGTATGATGGTAAGTGGTCATTGGCCATAGACATCCTTTTTAATCAGAGAGAACATTGGAACCCAACCTAAAGTCATACATCAACCTGAAGCCAAGTTGAACTGCCTTATCCTTTAAAGCCGCTGTTATAAGTTTTGATCAACAGCTATTAACAATTCATAATCCTGTTCTTTTTATTTCCTTAAAGTGAAATTCAAGTAGATTATATACAATCTACATAATCTAAGTATTTTTGTAAAACAATAGCGTCAATTTCCTCCAACATCCGATGTATGTTATTTTATTACGGTATTAAATAAATCGTTTGACGGAAATAATATATTTTTTCAACGCCATGTACACGGGACACCGGTAATGATTCGCTAAGACCATAACTTTATACCACTTCCTTCCGAGACCTTATAATAACTTCCACTTTCAAATTTTGTTTTTCGAACCTTTCTTTTATAAGACATTGACAGCAGGTATCGACAACAGTTTTATTTTTATTTGTACAGTGCTCTTGATCAATTCAGCCATTAATTATTCTTCTGTCTTATTAATGTGTGTCTGTTAGTGTCTTATTAATCCACTAATTTAAACTAAATATGACTTGTGTAATTAGTCGCCATATTTTTTAATATTAACATATACATCGAATCGATGTCGAAAATGGAAATAACATCTCATAAACACAAGCAACAAAAGTAATGACCGTAAATAAACATCCGTGAAGTAAGGCAATGCCGTGTTAATTAATTAAAAATAATACTTTATGGCCATAGATAAAAAGCTATAAAAATGCGTCTCGCGAACTACAAAAAGATGTATAATAAAGATGACACTGTCCGTCGGTTAGCACAAGGTGGTATTATTTACAAAGCGTCGCCTATTCCCTAATGCATCGCTAAACCAGTTGATCCCACATGCAAGCAACTGCGCATTCTTTATCAAGGGTTGCGATTAGGGTTGCCACATTAAATTATCTATAATAAAATTATTGATTAAATATAATCATGCCTTTATAAAATTGAAAACAAATATCTTTTGCCAAAAAATAAACAAATAAAAAATATTTTTATTATTTATTATTGTTATTTATATGGGCGCAATATGCTAAGAATCAAATGTTCTATTATAGGGTAAAATTACTCGTAATAATAGTAATATGGTAACGTATCAACCCTAGGCAGACGACCCGAAAGGGTAGCGACTTGTTATTATTATTTATATAAGCTACAAAAAAGGAATTCTAACTATTCTGTTGACTACTTATCCGTCAGCGGGTTAAATCGATATCATTTTACAAAAAAACATCGCTTAAAACAACGCAGGGGGCTAACAAATACCCGAAAAGGCTAGAAATTAACTAAAAACAAAAAATATTTCGTCACTCATCACTCGTTCGAATTTAGAATTGGGCTAGGGGTGTCACCACCCCACGTGGCCACCCCATTTTAACCTACATTGCTGGCCAGTAACCGTTAATGTGTAAGATCGATCGACAGTTGTGCAAATACATAATGAATCGCGTTGAATTAAAAATCTAAGTGAAGATAAACGAATAGTTAAGTAAAAACATGAGCTTAACGTACCGTAACGTACTAACGTCATACATACATTAAAAGTAATTATAACTTTTATTTTTTTGCTTTTTTTACCAATTGTGTTTATTTGAAAATATATAATATAATATTACGAAATCTAATCATTCTATTGACCAAAATTGTGGCAATAACTTTGTTAATTTTATATTGTATTTAAAATTCAAAAATCATTCTCAATTACGACCAACATTGGGTCAAATATTGGCGAATAAACCGTTAATATCTCAACAGGATCATACATACAGTTGTGCAAATAGTTTGCTCAAAGATCACATCGCGTCGAAAGCTATATAGTTGCATAGCTGGCAACTGTTTGTCTTGTCACTGATGTTGATAAATTGGCTAAGCGTTTACAGACAGATAGTTTCTGTTTTGCGGTAACGTTGTCTGTATTGATTGATGAATACCTAAAACTCTTACATGCAACTCTCCTCAAAAGACTTCAAAAAAGGACTCAATTAGTATTTGTGATGTTTTGATGGTGGTAGAACTCTAATGGTTCGACTCCGGAAGCACCACCGCCACACCTATTTCTGCCTCATAACAGCAGTGTTATGCGCTGCTGTGTTCTGGTATGAAGGGTGCGGTAAGGGAGACATACTTTTCCGAGGCATTTCATCTTAGTCCTCAGGGGTAGCAACGCATCTGTGGCTATCCTTAGGTAAGACTTTGATCTTACCTAGAGTTGATTACAGATATCCATGGGCGGCAGTAGCCATTTACCATCAGGTGGACTGCATGCTCGTTTGCTACTCCCATAATATAAAAAAAAGTGAATGTGCACGTTGCTTTTGAAGCGTACTGGAAAAAATAGATATGTGGCTACCCATATCGGATGTTTTTAACGGGCTTAAAACTTTTTTTTTTGATTTAATAGTTTTTAAAATTTTCTTACTAACAACATCCACTAGTTTTAACCTTAACAGATTATTTTACTTCTGATGTTGTTCTCCATGAGGAAAATCGTAATTATAGCATTTATTCATACAGCGTTTTTTGTTCCAGGTGCTGACATCTGGTTCCTTCGAGCTTAGGATAAAAAGTTTTACGAACTCATTGGGTAGGTTAAATAGTGGGCAGTGCTGTGATGGTTCCTCGAGTAGTGACGGGCCGTGCTTAGCGCCGTGCAGGACTAAATTCCGAGTGTGCCTCAAAATTTACCAAGCGAATATCGATACCACGTCGCCGTGTACATTCGGTGACATAACAACACCAGTGTTAGGAGGGAACTCCTTGGATGTGCCAAACCTCAATGTGGAAGGATTCAATAATCCCATCGTGTTTCCTTTTGACTTCACGTGGCCGGTGAGTTTTTTAAACATTTTTTTTAACTTAACTAATCTCAGTCAATGATATTGTATGCGTCTAGATGATTACCAGAAGAGACTTCCTCCAGTCTGTTAGAATTTAATTTTTGTTTTTTTTTTTTTATACAATCTGGAAATATATAATATCTTTGACTAAACATTATACTCAACCAAGGTTACTTATTATAATACTTATTAAATAAGCTTCGTATACGCCAGAGATCATTTTAAATACGACGGGACAGATTCTAATATTTCAACTTTTTTTTATTTTATTTCATAGTTACTTATAACATTTTAGGCGAACGCATGAATTATTTAAATGCAGGTGAAAATGGCGAGCAGAATGGTTACGAACAAAATAGCATCGTACAAACCATTTCGTGGCGATAGTAAAATCAATAGATCATTAAAGAAGCATTAAGTAGCAACCCTACATCAATAAATCAACGTTCGTTGCCACCAACATTCAAATTCCAATAATCCACACTAAGGCATCTCGTTCACCCGTAATATTAAAAAAAAAAAACAATCAAGTGCGAGTCGGACTCGCGCGCTAAGGGTTCCTACCACAATCTATAAACAACGGCTAAAAATCACGTTTGTTGTATCGGAGCCCTCCTTAAACAAGGCAACACATTACATTATCTGTGAAAATCTCAATTGTCTAGCTATCACGGTTCACGAGATACAGCCTTAGTAATACGGTCCCGTTTTTACCCTTTTTGGTTACGGAACCCTAAAAAGAAATTATGGGATTCTATATTCAAATTTGACAGAAGCGATGACGATAAGAATGCTCGATGATTTAACGAGCCAGCGCGTGGGACGGGTTGTTCAATGGCTCATTTTTAATTAAGAACTGGACGTATGTTATTAGGTTTTAGCTAGCCTTCGTCGGCGTTCATCTTCATCCGCGATTAGAACGGAGGCCAATCGGAATCGTGATCCGATATTGTAATTACCAGTTATTTATTTACTTGCGCTCGGATCTCGATCCCAAGGATAACGGACATCTTAATTGGATCTTAGTTACGGTTATTTCGCCGGTGTGAATTGTCTATAGTTTACACACGGACCAGTGTGGACAGAGGCCCGAGTGTTTGTATTTTATTTAGCGGCCAGCTTCAAATGTCGTACCATCTCGTAATGTTTGAGCAAACAGTCGCTCCCAGGCCGGCTTGCACAAGCCCATCTGGAGAACGTGACATTTGGTACCTAAGCAGGTAGGATAGACGAAATTCAAAACTTTTTTTTCGAACGTGGATGTGCGTCCGGTTCTACTGCCAGTATCATTCCATTTGAATTGGCGCTAAATTGAAACTTCCTGTTTAAATTCACATAGTCCGTAGTCATTGTGACGGGATCAATTGAGCGAAAGTGACGCGAAATAATCCACATCTATCGAATTTCAGTGACAGGTTAAGCTTAGAAAGTCGCCATATGTATATCTCGGAAACATCTCCCATATGCCGTGTCAATATGCCGCAAATGGAATTTGTGAGGATATGCGCCATACGCATCGTTCACGACCTTTAGTTTATGCCTTACGGTCACGAATTGTTGGGCGCGCCGCATTTAAACATTCTGCCCTAGCTTTGTGAAGAGATGGTTTTTTCGCAATGAGGTCATTGAATGAGGCATCCTTTATTTACATATTAAAGGTGGAACTAAGTACAATAGCTTTTATTTCTATTTGCACCAGCAGTCACGATTTAATTTGGTGGGTAAAGTTGAAACAAAAAATACACGATAAAAAAAAATACACAATCTGTTTTCCGCGTGGCTGTCTCCTTACCTGTCTAACTAGTTGAAGGTTCCGGGTTCGATCCTCGGCCAAGAACACGTCTAAATAATTTATTTACACATGTATGGGTCTGGGTGTTAGTGGTATCCATAATAGGCAAATCTTTGTGCAAGGCTCCCATTACAAAATATATATATATATATTTTGACTCTGTTATCTTAATCTAAATCTCAATAAAAGATAAAATTCACTCTTCAGTGGACAGCATCACAATATTTTGAAACATGACTCGCTCGGTCGCGAACCAGCGCGCTAACGGTCCCTATCTCGTTACAGCCCTGGAAGGGCTTATAAACACAGGCCCGTCTTAAGCCATTGGCCCTTCATCGAGTACGGCCTTAAGAGCGTTACCTTCATTCATATACGATACTATTAAATACTCCTTTATTATTTATACGAAAGTTCTGAACGTTTGTATAAATAATAAAGATACAGAGTAACAAATTTATAAAAAAAAAACAGTCGAATTGAGGACCTCCTTTTTTGATCTTTACTAAGAAAGTTATGTACTAAGGTTCCTCTTATAACAAGTCAGATGTTTTCGAAAACCTGACTGCATACTCATACATAAGTTAGATGTGCC
>MOOZ01000373.1:1067838-1102258 GCA_002930495.1 Cecropterus lyciades
GGTGTTTGTGTATTCGTCTTTGTGTGTCCATGGCACCCGCGACACAGGAGAAAATCCTACTGTGGGGCTATGAGTGTAGAAAGCGTTTACGTTTAGCGTTTAAGACGGTTCTAGCGGTATCTTATATGTCAAAATCTAGCCGTATAAGCCACAGAATTCCAAATAGACATACATTTATACATACATACAGACTTACATTTCAAAAATATAACAACTTGGTAAAAATCGGATAGGCATTGATTTGGTGGGCTACAGGAATTTTTTATCACATATCTCAAAATCCCGATGCTCACACGTAGATCTGACCTAACCGATAATAGGTCACAAGAATATTAATATTACTGACAACATCGAACAGTAAAATTACAAGCCAAGCGGCGCGGGAGTTAACGACGCATAAGAACGATTTATCATACGTTTAAGAAAGAGATGGCTCACTCCAAAAAGAAATCTCATTTGTATTCAGTTGGTTCTACGCTATTCATTTTACGTTTAAACAATTTGTGTTTGTAAATCACAAGTTTATATTGTAAATAGCTTTTCGCGCGGCGTCGCGCGCATGTGTACGCACTACCTAGATATTTTCAAAAAAGTTATTAACAGTATATAAAAAATACGTGGTTCAAAGCTGCTCGTGTAACGTACTTTGTGTCGTGTAAAGGTTTTGTCACATTCAGTTAAGTTTTCAAAAATAAGTGAGCAACTTTATCAAATATTTGAAGTGTTTTAATTTTTATTACCAGCCAGATTAAACAGGCATTTAATTTCAAATAGAGAACAGACAAACCAATTTCATTAACTTATATACACACATTTCGATCCCGAGTTCCGTTAGTTCGCTGTCACAAAGTGGGGACCGCTCACGTTCAAATTGTTACTCACGTGCTCACAAAAGGTCACTGGTCCGGAGAGTTGCACCCTCGGGGGTGTAAACCCCACATGAACGAGCCCATTCAGAAACGGACCGTTATGTAAACGTTTTAATGCGAAAAAATATTGAACACCAATTGTTTTTGTTAAACACCTGCTTTGTGCGGGACAGAGATGGCGCGCAAATGTCAAAGTTTATTTCCGCGCAGGGTCTAAGACTCTTGCGCACTGCTGTTTATCCTTCTACTATGTGGAAGGTATATTTATGAACGCTGCGATAAACGCTATATAATAAATATAAAAAATAGATGCCTATTTAAATATGTACCTATGTGATTTCGTGACTTTAAAAGTAATTCATTATTACTTAACTACCTAAATATACACATTATAAGTGTGTCAACCTAAACTGTGAGATAAATTAAAATCACACCTAATAAATTAATAAAAAGAAATAAAAAATACCATGTTTTGTGGATTCACATTATTTCAATAAATATTTCTTCTATTAGTAAAACATAGTGCTTTTTAAGAAAAAACACATACATTTCTAGTAACTTACGTTTCTGTGATTTATTTGTATTAAAGTTGCGTTTGTGACGCGTAAACTTTTACGCTAGCGTGCGATCAGCGCTTACACTAGCAGGTGCTTTAAGCTTAGTTATTAGGCGTTACTATGTTGACCATGAACTATGCTTTTTGTGGATTAAACAGAGATCCGTCTTACGTTATACGTTACTCATCGGTATTGTTACGTCTTATCTAAACAAATTGTCTGCATCTCATTGTTGTGAAGCTGTTTAATAAAAACCGATCAATAGTTGATTTTGTATCAAACTTCAAGAATACATTTCAACAACTGTTAATACGAATGCTAACTTCTTAACGATCTTAAAAACAATACGTTATTGCGCAATACAGACATTATTATTTAACAGATTTTATTTTATAAATACGTTCTTCAGATTTCCGACAATTATATATTTTTTATCTGTCTTTTTATGTAAGCTTACGTAAGTCCGAAGATATGAAGACAAACCAAACGAGTATGATCTAAATACCTAATAAAATTCGTTATTAACGCGGTATCGACATTCCCTCAATGTGAGAACCTGAGACCGTAGTTTTGGCAAGTCACTTTCCCACAAGGCTCGCCGAAGGCCGGCCCTCGACGGCCTATAAAAACACTGCCTAAGTGACTAACAACATGACAATTACAATTAACTGTCCCATTATCCTACGTAAACATAAAAGAATAAAGGTTCGATTGTTTAATTTTTAGGTGTAAAATTCATATATTTTTTATATAAAACTTCTTTAGGCGCGCTATGAGATTTTTGTAAAGAAATCATTTACATTTATAATATTTAATTATTAACTATTTATAGATAACTACGTTTTGTGATAACTTCATTTCGCGTGTACCTTTATACAAGAACACACAATTTTAATTTTGCATAATAAAATTTTTAGTTTTTATTCTAAGTCCGGAAGAATTAATGTCAGTAGTAGCCTCATCGAATTTATCATTTTTTACCGTGAGACGCCGGCAAGAAGTAGCGTGTTCGGACTAATTAAGGTTAATTAAATCAAAGAATCGAAACATTTTATCATTTTTGTATTTTCGAGATCGGAAACAACAAATATGTGCGTGGAGTGACATGAATTAATTAATAAGCTTTATCGAAATGTTAATTACTTCGATTATTGTAATTACGTTTTATTTCATAATGCTGTTTCAGATTGATATCAAAAAATAGTTTTTTGCAATAAAACTTATGTAAAACAGTTCTGATTGATGTGTAAAGATAACGAGCGCCTTATTAATGCATTTGTGTCGTTTAGTGAAGAAACGCGTCTTTATTATGGAGTAAGTAGACTAAGCAACGGCGTAACTAATTCTAGAGATTGTTAGTTATTTTGCATGTTTCGTAAATAGTTTCACGCTCTACATAATTGTAAAAATTTAAATGAAAGTGTAGCATCTCGCTGACTGTGTCGACATACCTTGAACAGCTAAGGGCTAAAACACATGCGATGTAACTTCGCAACTTATAAATCAACGATGTGCGTTAAAAAATCGCAATACGTCGTCGTGACGTGACAATTGGTGATGTAACCCGTTATTTAGTCTCAAAGTGTAAGAGAAAAGCAGGTAATACTTGTTTGATCCATTTATTTCGATCATGACGTTAAAAAGTCGTTTTGAAAGAAATAACGCAATCTTCCATCACCAATTTTCACGACACGACCTCATGTCATTCCGCTATGCGATGTGGCATCACATATGTGTTTTAACCCTAATCCCGGGTTCCGTACGGTATAAATTTCGCAGAAATTAACGTTGCAATGACGTCACTCGATTCGAATCTCAAAACAATAGTGTAAAGCACGACATCGATCGAATACCTCCTTCGATCCATTGTCACGCGTGTGAACTCACTTCTTGTGGCCCTAGCGGCTTCTCCATTAGAAAGTAATTAAGAATCCACACAGCGTTGTACAAAAATGATACGCGTTCACGAATTCAAACACGATTTAGGTGATAGTCAATAATTACGACAGAATTGTAATAGTTTACATTACGATTCGGTGCGCGTTACATAATATTTCGATCGAAAACGCAAACCTTCGCACGGATCATCAACTTATTACCAGTAACGCGATATGCCTTTAGTCTATAGTCGAACAAACTTCCGTCTACGGCGTTTTTGTCCGAGTGCTCTTAATAATTTCCTTTATCTCAATCCGCTCGCGCCGGGAACCTCTTAAAATACTTACCCCTACATCCGCTTCTTTTAATAATCTACCGAAGCTATGGAATGCTTCATTCGAACTTGTTCCCTCTTCGACACCGTCTTTTATCTCCTCTCCGACGACCAGCAATTAATGTCGGACAAAAAAACGATCGCGAAATGAAATTCCACGTACAGACGGGGACGCTTTACTTGGCAGTTTCATAAGTTTCAAATTTAAACAAACGGAGCGTGTATAATTACCGCGCGGGTTGCATTGTTCAGAGCCACTGAACAGGTATTCAGCAACTATCTATTAACGAATGCTGTTTCACGATGCGCCTAAATAAACTGTAGCACAATAAAATTAACCATTCCAATCATTTCGAGTGCTTCGTTGGTGCTAAAATAACATTGACAGGAACAGTAAAGACCGATCGTAAATAGCGATTAGTCATAGGCGAGGAGATAAAGAAAATAAGCTCATCAACGGAATGAATAGACGATAAAGTTAACCGGCCTCGTTATTACAACAAAGGAACAATATAGACTCCTAAAACAGTTTTTCGTGCGGTTTGAGTATGTTATCTACGCGGGGGTATGAGACAGGACAGAATTTTTAAATTTAGTGGAACAAGCGAATTGAAATTAATGTTATTTTTTTTCTCAATCCATTTTACCTTGCAATGTGAATAGTGTTAAAAATGATCGAGTATGTAAGTAAAACTAACGTAAAATTTAATGACGTGGCTTTACGTTACATTTATTAGCTAACTATACGAAAATTCTTACTTACAGTCTATTTGGTTACTGAGTCTACGATACGAGGAGTCTACACGTTACGAAAACACTTCATTTTAAAACGGACGCTCATTTACGGTCAGATTCTGACATTTTAACTGCGTCTCTAACATTTAAGGCCTGTAATAAAATTGTTCAAAGAAACCGATTTATAATAGTAGCCGAAATGTAATTCGCTGATTTTATACCTGACAAATTTCTTAAGACACATTTGAGTGATGTCAGATTAAAATTGATTTAAGTTGGGTGAGTTCCTCAGATTAAGAGACGTGTCATCGTCATTACTATCCCACTGCTGGGCATAAGTCTCTTTTGAGTGAGTTAATTCCATAGTTTAACACGCTGACAAAGAGTGGATTAATTAGAAAATTTCTCACATTTTTGAAAACTTTTTCCAAAGTACTTTCCGGTAGTGTAGTGTAGTTTTCTTCACAATGTTATTTTATACCATTCATTTTTTTATTAATTAGTAATATCCTGGAATTCATAACTCGGCCCTCCCGATGTAGAGGTTCAAATCTATCACTATTTTAGAAGGCGTGTCCTGTTCCTTTATTAGATCGGTCGGGTTCTCACGTCGTTCCCGAGCCCTCAAATCTGCACTGATGAAATGCCTCGCATTCCTGTCTTTATTCATCACACGCGCGCACTTTCTAGGAATCCTGAGCGACTCACATGCTCCGCCGTATCCGCGACCACTGAATAAATCGCTGCCATTATTTAGTATGGGAGGTGGCGCGGTACTTACGTGCGTGGTACGTACTTCGGCGAATTTATGGACGTGTCAAAGGCCGATCATATGGGAACCACCGCGATCACGTCGAAATTAAATGTCACACTTTTTATTGTAAATTATCACACAGGTTTTACTCCTGGATCAACCTATGCTTGACATAATGTATGGTATTTTAACAGAAACGCTTAGAAGAGACGTTCCAACTAAGTCTGGGAAAGCACCGCATCCGTAACCAAACTTAAGTAAGATTTCAAATTCTCTGGAGCTATACTAAAATGTTCATAATATATATAGAGCTTAGAATTTGATGGACTTCACGCCTGTTTACTACTTATCTATTATAAAAAAATCTGTTGCCCCTGAGTTATCTTACCATAGTGCGTCGCATTCGAACTACAAAGAGCTTTCCATAGCTTACCAAAATATTCCACGATATTTACATGTGACAAATAGATTACATCTACTCATTGAAGATTCAGTGCTAGAAGTGTTCTCGGAACATTTCTGAACCGAAGATGAGCGCCAGATTATCGCTTACATTTGAGCCATTTTAAGTTCTTCCTACTTATCGTGCTAAGAATAAGTAAGCCTGATTTCCAGTTTCATTTTAGTGTTACTCATCGATCACCTCGAAGTTGCTATGCAAAGTAGTTTGAAAAAGCTGTTGATATACATCTAACTCGAATCATGTCCAAACTTGTTGGGAGGCTGCGCGTCATCCATACAAATATAGAAAAAAGTCTGTCTTTAATAAAATAAAAGAATTTGTAAGCTAATTTTTATTTTAAGTAGTAGGACTTTTTTATTTTGCCTTTTTATGGGGTTATGGGAAAAGATAAACTTGTCTAAGATAAACATAACGTCTTACTTCAAAAATATCAGGGGTCTGTAAGAAATGAATAAAACCAGAAAAATAAGCGGAACCATGTAGAGAAGCTGGTTCATGTAAATCCGGGTGAACAAATCATAAGGTTTTTGATGTGGTTTCGGTTTCAACGCTTCACCCTACTCATGGCTTATCGCCTGATCTACGGTTAAGCGGCCGTCTCCCGAAATTTGTTGACTCCAATTTTATTTTTTAATTCTTATTCATTCAAATCATTCCGTTGTTTATGGCCGACATTTTCATTTTTGGAATTCTTCGGACTTGAACCTTTGGCCGTCTGAATGCCGGCGACGCGATGTGAAATTAAAGGTAGTCTTCGTTTTTCACTTGCCCGTTTAAAAGTCCCGAATTCCGCCAGCGTTTGACTTTTTTCGCGATGATTGTAATTGTGCGCAATAAATTGTTAATGTCCAACTTATTTTGTATGTATCTTGGCTGAATGAAAAAAGAGCGCGAAACGTTAAACTATATAAAAAAAAATAAACGCTTTACCTTTAAAACACTAAACGTTGCTAAATAAAGAATATAAATAGTTGTACGTATTTTAATGCAACATCTCCTTAGCAACATTTTATGAAATCACAGATTTGAATCCGAAATATTACATGCAAGACTTTAATGTTCCCCAGTAATGACGTTTGAGTAATTAATCCTTTCGTAATGAACTCATAGTTTTTTGGCTGACCACTTCTGTTCACTGTGTCGCTTCGTTTGTGGCAACACAAGACTTTTTATCGTCGAGATAATAGCTATTTTTATGATTACCGTGTGAATTTTTTTTAACTATTCTTTATAATTACGATATCGTTAGACTGTGCATATTAAAACAAATAAACATATTTTATCTTTATTATGAACTTTTTATACAATTTTATTGTTGAATTATTCATCATAACATAAAAGAGCGATTTATTTATTTCCGTATGGACGAATAAATTGCCATAAAATGATGTTGCCTTTATATAATTTATATCAATAAATCTATATCAATGATAGCTTATGACGAAACCTCATAAGATGTTTTATTACTTTAATCTTAATTAAATTGATTTTAAGACCCACTTAATTTTATGGAGTCCGTGAAATCTATAACAAAATATCTAAATCAATTTAATGTTATCTGTGAACACTTTGAGCTCTTTAAAAGCTCTTAATCAAATACGCAGATTATAAATCAGTCGCTGGCCGAATACGAAGAGCATTATCGAGTGATTTAAGTTTCCTTTTTCAAAACTTAAAGGTGGCCGCACACAATATTGACAGTCAACGTCGTATGTGTGCGGACCTCACGTCGTACAGAGTGCAAACAAAGAGGATTTCTCTCGACAATTTGAAGTTGGAACGTCATAGGTTCACATAGGTCGCTGAGAACGTCTCACTTGTAGCACAGACGTGAGTATACCAACAAGTATAACCCTCCGAAATCGAGATGACCGGCAAACTACGTAACGTTAACTAACAGTGTTGCTTTGGAATTTAAAAGCATAATAGGCCGAGTCCCGCTCGCCATAGTTACTCGTGTTTACCACGAAACTGCTTAGCATTCTAACCGAATGCACGTGTACTGTCGCCAATAAACTGTCGACCTGGATATTTTTATAGGAAAATATTTGTACACGATCTCCCATTCACATATCTCATAAATATATCTCTCATATTAGTTAAGAAAAGGTGTTAATAAATCAAAATATTTAATTTAAAGTTGTTTTATGAATGGTAATAAATAACTGCTTGGTAAATGTTTAGTATCCGGTCATTACACCTATTTACAACCAAATAGAATCATATAGCCATTGATTTTACCTTAAAAAGCAGAAATAATCAGATTAACTGCATAAACACGTATTAATAAAATCATTAGTTTGTTTTGCCAGCAGTTACTGAGCTTACCTAATAAAACACCTTTATAATATTATTCATATAAACCCAGACATAACAATATCAGTTTTGATGTAATATGAATCATCGGTCATCGCTCCGCAATCCGCGATGCTAAAATAGATTGAGATAAACTTAATTAAAACCATCAATAATTGGTATTAAATGCGATCGAACGCTTATACACGCTACGTATTGCTCAAAAGGAATTAGCATACATTTAATTTGAAGGATGGTCACTTTACTTTGTGCTGAGAATATAGATAAAATGTAGACGGCGCCTAATAAATATAAATGACACAAAAACACTGCAAAAAATAAATGTCCCATTTAACAGTAGGCACGTTAATCCAAAAATATTTTGCTTTTATATGTAGTTGATTAAAAAATGTACAGAAAAGGCTCCCATAATGTCTCCACATTCTTCAGTCGCGTATTCTATACTTTCATATTCCAAGTTCATATCAACGGGACAAAATTTTAAACAAATGCAATTTAAACTCTATTCCGGTGCAGTAACTTTGAAACTTAGTAACATTGGGTTGAAACTAAGTGAAAAAACCTGTCTCTAAAGACGTTACCACTGGCAAAGTGTGAAATATGAAATCACGACTTCCACTTGGTCCGTATTTGTGTTCCAAATAAGTATTTTCTCGTGTCGAAACATAAAGTGAACTCTGGTGCACTTTTTGTGATTTAAGTATTTGATGCGGTATTGTCAACGGTAAAACTTGCTCGATTTTCGAAAGTTATACCACTGTCGGGCTTCTCAAAATCAAACCTGTTTCAGAAAAAAATACTCCCACTGTCGGGCATACATCTTAGTCAAAAGACCATAGTCTATTAAACCAGTCTTGATTAATTTTATAGAAAAAAATAAATTCTTCTCTTGGATAATATGTAGGTATATGAATATATTTCAATGGATATATGGAATATACTAGGAACTTCTTTCTTCACGGAGAAGGTCTCCGTTTAAACAAGTAACACTTCTGATTTTTTAAATAGTAGGCCTGAGATCGTCCGGGAATTAATAACCAAAGTCAATAAGAAGTTAACACTATTCGTATCCAAACCGAAAATTCCCATGAAATGTAGTAAAACCAAAAACAATTCTCACAATGTTGCAACCATTTAGTGTATCACCAAACATCTACAAAATACAAAACAATAAACGAGTCTCGTAAACAATGGTACACGTGTCCGAAAATGTAAAAGACACGGTCACCTGATTACAGCTTTGTTCTTAAGTTGTAAACAGCCAGATGGCGTTTCACGAAGGCTTATCCCTTTCTCACGCCCTTTTGTCTGTCAACCTATGCCTGGCCACGTCACACTGACCAGTACGACGGACTAAGAACGATCTAAAGAATGTTCATCAAACCCTGATTTGAGGTTTGAAGAACATTCTTTACAATTCCTTTAACATAAAAAAAACTAAAGAATCTAGATTTTAATCTGTTCAATAAAAATGAGATTCGAACGTTGAACCGCGTTATAATAAATTGGAATCTACACCACTGAGCCATTGCTTCAAGTCCAATTATAGGAAATCCGTTTAGTAATTAAACGAAGACGTGACGAGATTTAGAACCCATTTTAGGCACCCCTATAAAACGATTATCAAATATTCCCGGAGCATTTATTCCCCTGGATACCGCTTCGAAGCTCCAATAACAAAATTTAACGCTTGAAAAGGATCCAATATAACGTTAAGGATGTAACGGAAAGGAAAAAATAATAAATAATCATTTGTTAAGATATCTTTTTATCTTTAAATTAATTCTTTATCTTTTGGAATTGTTAGAATATGAGTAACAAGGCTTAGATGCAATCTTAATATTACCTTCATGTTGTTTATAAACACATGTCATTAGAATAGTTAAAAATACTAATTTTGAAATAACAAACAGACGGTTCAATTTTATTTCTATAGAAATCGTAATGTTATATACTTACATATATATAACATAACGTGAGCGCAGATTAGGGACATAAACGGAATGTTGGTCGATTAAAATTATCGATGTCGTTGTAAAAATTGGAACACATACTGCACTAAGATCGTACGTCAATTAGTATTTCGTTTATGTCGAGTCGCGGAGTATGTTTCCTTAATTGCCGGCTTGGCAACGGGTTTATTGTAGAGTCGTATGAACTAGACTTGGCTGGACTGACCAGTGTTGAAAATATAAAGTACCGTTGTTTCTTACTTAGTAAAATCACATTTTGTTCTCGGAAGTCTTATATTTGCATGTAGTTTGACGTTAGAAGTGATATTGGGCAAAATAAAATAAAAATAAAAAACTTTTTTATTTCACTTCGTTAGGTATTTATGTGAAAATCTTATGCCTTTTCTGATTTTCGAAGTTAATAAAAGCAGATATGATTATTATTATAGAATTGTGTATCAAAACACGTTAATTTTGTAGAAAATGTGTTAAAACGTTAACTAGTTTAATTTTTCTCAGCTTATTCTAATTGTAAATACAGTATCGACAGCTCGTCGAGTTTATAAAGGCTACCTGCACACGTACGCTTACGTCGTCGCCGCTTTTTATGGGCCGGCCGAGTCACTGCCGTGGGAACCGGCATCTACTTACGAACGGCCTCAGCTGCCCGAAATGCGCTCTCCATACTCGATTAACAAATCAATACGCCGTATACTACGACTTACCATATTTGATCGCGCAAACAAATCATAATACTCAGACAACCTCCTTCACTCCTTACATTGAATGCGAGTCGTGAAAGGAAGCTCCGGCGTAAGGCTCAAAATCGTTCAGTCCCAACCTGCTTGATATTCAGAAACGGGCGATAACACGTCCGCTGTATTGTCGACGTATTAAACGAGACTCACTTATTATAAATTCGTCAAAACTGAACGTTCTATCGAAAGCTTTAATTACGCTTATCTGCGAGCGTTTATAAGAAGGAAAAACGTAATAAAAAGCCGTGAAGTTTTTGTTTCATAATGCGCCGTGTGATGTGCGTTGGGAAACCATGGATTTCTACTATTGATTTCTACAATGTTTATTGTTCGCTAGAGATGTACGTATCAGTTCCTATGCAAATAACTCATTGTTAGTTCTCGCTCATGCAAATTATGTTTTCATTCATCAAGCTAATTGACAACGGGGACATCTGTCAGTCGTGAATCACTCCTTAAGAGTTCGTGTGGTGATCTTATGAAGAAATTAAATGGTGACCCTTCATATCCGTCGGGCGCAGCTGCACGAGAGGCGACCCGTGACGTGTATTATACCTAATTACACGCCGTCATGGACTCTCAGGCCGATTTCAAAGTCATACTCTTATGCCCGTCATCGAATTATGATGGTCTCTGATTACCTTATTGATAGTGATTGACCCGCTTCTAATAAAGTTTAGTTACCCACTTCGTCGACGCTTATCGCGACTTCATTCGAAGATTACGTTTAATCGTAAACAATCGAAAACTTTGGGGCGATTAGTTGACCAAACAAATAGGCATCGGCCATTCGAGGTGGGATTAAACCTGTTCCATTTACGAATTCTATAAAAAGGGTAAAATAGTTCATCAGATAATCGTTTACATTAGACGACGGGGCATCAAAAAAAATTAAACGAAAATAAACTCGACGATGTAATCTCTCTAAAATTATTTTAGTGTAACTGTTCGAGCATTTAATTGGAGAGATTTTCTGATCGATAAATGAACAAACACGAACGTGAGTGAAGGTTACGGTGGTTCAGCCGAGAACACTGCCTTTGAACTCCGTTGAACAGAAATTGTTCGGCATTCATGAGTCGCCTACCTCATCTGATCGTATACGGTTGAAGGTTATTTTATGAAACGACCGCTTTATTTACAACGGTTTACTCGTGGATGGCTTAAAATAATCTCGAGTGATTATTTAGATAAATAATACGAACGCTTTTAAGTATCGCGCTAATGTGTTTCGCGGCGAAAAAGTTTTAGGTGATTACATTCGGATGATTCAATAGCGATGTAAGTTTATTACTTATCGTATTCGTGTAGCCGCGGATCGTCCGATGCAGCTATGCTGTTTTATGGTGGACGGAACCGGTTCCGAGCGGTGGGAGAAATTTCATAAAGCATCTATCGACCGGCAACATTTTCGCATGGGCCGAGTTCAGGAGACAGTCATAAAACCCATTGATAAACTGGACGGGCGCCTGTACGCTGTTGACTCGCGTTATCGTCGATAATCGATTTCGACTGCCGTTTCGCCTCCTTATGTAAACATCGACAAATGTCAATATCTGATACGCACCCGTTTTTTCTTCGCTTAAGTCCACGGAAACATCACACGATTCCATGTTGGGAGAGTTAAGTACGCTACCCATCGCCTTATTGCGCATAGTATTTTTAGCCCGTATTAAAACAATTCAGCCATCTGCTCCCGGGTTCACCTGTCTATCATGTTGTTAATTTACACTCATCCGCCATTCCGAGCGACGTCGTAAACTAAAGGAAATATTTGAAATGCTCGGCGCCGCGCCCATTTTTAAAGGTCTCTGCTCAAGATGGTATATCTTGGATTATCTTATTGTAAAGAACGTACTCGAATGCGTTTTAAAATTCCACAAAGCGGCTGGATTGCTATTATTGTGCATTTTAAAAATTCTTACTTATTTGTATACGTATAACGATGGACACGAATTGCGAGCAATGTTTAATGTGTTCCGTTTAATTTTCCAGGGTACCTTCTCGCTGATAGTGGAAGCATGGCACGACACGAACGAGACGTCGAGATCTGACGGTGAGTTGCAGTCCAATGCTATTATGATAAAGGGGTCATGAAGCATCGAAAATTTGTAAAATTCACCTCACGTCCGTCACGACTCGCTCACATCCAGGTTTCACTGTAATTCTGGGTGTTTATCGTGCATTTAACGGACAGTATGTATATTTGAATGCTTATATTATCATATCGTGGAAGACAAAAATGTTCCCATGGAGTGTACGATTGGCGTTCGAAGCACGCGGCACGCGCGTGAGCAGCTTCGCAATGCACGCCGTATTCTAATAAACTCAGCCTTCTGTAGGACGAAAATTTAGTAGAAATGTTCTAATATATTCCGATGGCCGTTGACCGATACCTAGTCGAAAAAACATTAAGTTCTCATCGGTTATTCGATTACGCACGCACGAATCCATTTTCGTGTCGTTTACAACCATTTTTGAGTTACCAAATTACATATGCCATATGCACAAATAATTTTAGATTACAATCATTTAGAGCAATCGATTTGATAGAATCGATATTGAGTTCGGCTCGTTTGACGATATAACGCGGGGCCTAAACGTCCAATAAAGAATCGACAGGTTTACGGTGTACATGCGACATGGCGTGACCGAAAAAACGATTCCGAATGAATTGTAACCCGCAGCCCACCGTAAATACATCATCATGATAATTCTCTGCGTGCATCCAAAATCATAACCAACTGACGTTTAACTAAAAGGTAATTTAACGAAATAGCGAACGCCCCACTTGAGTAGTTTTAGAAATAACTTAGATTTAGCGAACGCGAAAACCGTCTGGATCTGCCCACTTCTTAATTAGATTCTCATCCGCTGCACTCTGACCGACATAATTACTACTCCTGACCGGGTAACAAAAACGACGGTGATTTACTCGAGAGATTTTGAGATACGGAGGTGTGTTACGGGCCGATTTACCGAAAATCATTAGCGTTCGGAGTGGATAGCTTAAGAGGACGGGTATATTTTTAATACGGCGCGGGAGCGATGGGCGGCGCCGACGCACTACCGAGAAATGTTACCAACAGAAATCTAATCAACCATAATAACAGGTTATACGCACGCCGTTTGTGTTCACTCAGTATCGACTCACTGGCTAATGCTTAATTAAATCACATTCGGTTTTTTATCTAATACCGAAACGCAGCTGAATGCAGCCGGTTACTATTAAGCGGATCGAAAACCGAAACTTGCGACCGAATTCCTTTCATTCGCGCAGAAGACGTTAACGAAATTGTTTTCAATAGCGACACACGTCCAATATATCATAGATAAACGCGATTGTAAAGAAAGCTTCCGAGCATAAAGAGATTCTTCTCCTAAACAAATAGTCGTGCGACAATGGGATGGATGGCTTGCAATTTTGATATGACCGCTTCTTTCTTCAACGAAATCTTTTGTGTAGCGCCCGAGGCGGCGGGGCGCACCTGGATCCCGCTAACGGATCGACGCATTGTTTACCCGATGCTAAAAAACTTGCTCCGAGGAAGTTAATTTTTAGTTTACACTTCGTCCATCGTCATCGTAGGGCTTGAACTTTATAAAAAATCACGGAAGACGGTGCGGAAGGCTCAATTTATGATGTAACAGGCGCTGGTTAGCCCAGGAAGCGTCGTCGACAGATGCTAAGCACATGCCACCGGATAATAGGTGGGCACGCTCGATGTCTCGTCCCGTAAGTTTTGTTTACTCTCTCGCCCGCTCCGTTTACGATTATTGCACTGTCTCGATTTACACCTCCATATAGGCGAAACGAGAATAGGAGCGTGTGAAAAGACAGCATTGATAACAGATTCGTGGAGGCAATTACGTGTCTGGACCGCGCGAGTCGCCTTGGGCAGTGCTACCGCTCGCCGCCGCACGTTATGTGCTGATGCATTATCGTTACAGTTATGTTGTGACGGGCCCTTATCTCGGTACCCGCTTGTGCATTAGCCAATTCATTACGCGACCACTAGCCCGATCCTCCGGCTCGCAGCTCTCTCTGCGACTTAGCGTTAATTGCCTTTCGCAAAATTTAGGTAAGCCCGCTAACGAATTTATTGCGCAATCCTTCCTGCATAATTCGTTGTTCGTACCGAATATACCTGTTTTGTTAGAAACAATAGCGAATTAAAAGTGTGTAGCAGTCGACGTGCGAAAAACATCTCGAGTTGATCGTTTTCCTGTCTCTTGTAAACGTCGCGAGTTACGACTCCAACGTAGCGTTGAAAAACGAATTGGGCGATTGTTTATCTAGTGTAAGGCGTGACGCCGAACGCGCCTCTCAAATTGAAATACACGTCGAGCATTAGAAGTGGACAGTTTTATAAACAAAGGAGAACGCGGTTTGTGTGCTCAGCCCATTGATGAAATGCCGTTTCCCACAGCGCCGGCGGCTTCGGAGTTTTGTTTGACAAATCCCGGAGCAATAAACCCTTATTATTGATTCAATATTAAAGTCAACGTGAAGTTTAAATTTCGATTTCATTTTACAATAGGTCGCGGACGCTTTACAATTAGGCCGTCGACGATCAAGTTGAAGTGGCTAGACGTTGTCAATCTAGCTACATAATGAATGAGAGCTGCATCCGGCGGCCTTATTGATCGATCGATCGATGATCAGCGGAAGCTGGATCGCGTGAAACACATCCCTGTTCCGAAAATCGCATTCAAAACATCCTAAATCGACTCCGTCCGCCTCCGATACGGCTCGGGTCGAATTATCGGTTATTTCGCTTTCTTTTGTTTTTATCGTTTGGATCTCTTCTTTATTTGTAGTGACCTCTGCATCCATAATTACATGCTATCTGGTACCGGCGCGGCACGTACGGACTCGCCTCGTCCTTCTTAAAAGTGTTATTTATTTGTGAATCGATACTACATTAATAGACGATCGGGTACACACCTTCATTTAATATTGTTACGATGATTTGGTATAATGAGTGTAATTTCGTGGTACACGGACGCTCCGGTAACGTTTCGACGATTCGGTATAGGTATGTATAAAACAAAAACCGAAGTAATTTTCCAACAAATTGCTTAGACCGAAACCTAGTTATAGGGTTACCGCCTTTCGAAACTTTGAGAACATTTGCGGGCGTTTATTGGGATGAAAAGTGTAAGGGTCGGTTAAATTGTCCATTGTTTTATTTTAGAATTTGTTATGAACATGAGTGATAGTTCGGCGCGCTTTGTGGTGGTCATATTTCACGCGGCGGGCAGCCCTAGCACCTGAGTGCACGGTTGCCATAATTCTCCGCGCACATTCGAGCTAAATTGCAACCCGCTCTCGGTTCCCACACATCATTTTTCTAATTCCCTCCGAACTCTGCACTTCTCTTTAATAACATTTCTCTGAAACCGAACCTAGTGTATTAATGCTGTAATTTTGTATCGTATTACTTAAACACCTTTAATATAGAGCTTTTTAATGTTTTTAACGTTCAATTTCCCCGTAAATGCTTGCCGCATTCCAGTCGGTAAAAATGTTTGTTAGTTTTTGTAACGTTCGAATCCGCTTCTGCAATTCTCACAACAGTGCAACATGTAACACCATGCAACAATGTCGATGTATCCTAACAAAGAAAACGTGCCAACAAAGTGAGCCGCTCCTAGTCGTTATCTGAAAACTACAATTTTCGATTTCCATCGGCACAGAATGCGGAATGTATCGATGTTTAATATATTATTTTCGTTGGCCGACTAAGTTAGGTACGTACGCGTTTTATCATTTAGATTTATTGCACAGATACGATCGGTCGGTGTAAGCTTACCCGTTGAATTGTGTGCACTATGCGATATTCCGGCTTCGGGCTCATCGTGTTCGTCAGGATAAAAGGAGAACCTATTTCGGACCATCAATAAATCGTCTATTTACAACTCCATGAAGCCGTTTACATTCCGCTTATGTGAATATCTCTGATATAAATTGAACCGGTCAATCTTCGGTCAACAATAGCTCTGTATTAACCCGTTGTAAACAAAAGAGCCGAAACTCAGATGGGAGATAACTCGCATCTCATTACTCGATATCCTTTATCGCTGACACCCGAAGAACAATCGTATCGGAATACCATACGCCACGAAATTAGTCTGGATCGATCGTTTTTATGTACCTTTTAATTTTGTTTCGCGTCTGGTTTAATTTTATCTGCTGTCGGGATTACCGGCTTAGGAATGTAACGTCGGGGCAAAAAGAAAAAGAGGCATACACGGAGAGAAATAAATAAAGGTAGGATCTGGTCGGCGAGGTTTCCCAGCGTGCCTCCGTCCAGCATTACATCGGTTTGATGAATGGAGTGCGGGTTTTTGTACGTATTTTTCAGGTTCGCGTTTCAATGCTTCCTTGGTTCTTGTAAATTGAGCTAGTTACTAGTTAAAACTCTTAATCAATCACCCAACGGGCGCCAACGAACGAGCAGTGAATCACGTTTTGAACAATGAAATCTCACGTTTGTATGCGGGCGTCAAACGCCGACGGTAACAGGTCAATTTACTCCCAGTCCTTTCCCACGCTGATAAACAGATACGCTTTTACCTAATCAAATTAAATTGTGTTTTATCCTTTCTTGATTACGTTCTCGTTAACTATCTATTTTCTTTTATAGTATATAACTACTTATGACGTATATTGTAGAGGTGCCATTGACGGTATGATATAGCATTCATTAGTTGAGTAATAACGGTATAAGATTATTTCTTAAAAGATAATAAGCCCTATTAACGTAGATTGTATTTTTTACATTCATACATAATAGTGAGTACTTAAAACATTAAATTTTGTTTGCGTAATGAAATAGTAAATGGATATAGCTTGATAGTCATAAATAATCACTATAGGCAGAACGAAACGTGACCTGGAGTGAACCACAGATGAATTGACCTGATCTAAGCTGGATTGCTCCATATTAGTATGTTATCAATAAAAAAGATTTACCAAGAAAATCGAATTTCTTCAGTATTTAATAGTATCTTTTCTTTTCAGACTCGTTAATCGCGCGTATGACGAAGCAAAGTATAGCTGATGTTGGGGGTCCATGGGTGGAGGAAGAGCAACGCTGGGGAGGTCCAGGGGGAGCGCATCTGCGGCTCTCGTACCGGGTCACTTGCGCCGCCCACTACTACGGACCTGGCTGCGAGGTGCTGTGCAGGCCGAGAGATGATGCCTTCGGACACTACACCTGCTCCGCGACTGGGGAAATCGTCTGCAAGCATGGTTGGACTGGGGACTACTGCTCGAAACGTAAGTTTTTTTTCTATATGTACATATGACTAAATAAAAAACTAGACTCATAATTCATAAGATACCTACTTACGTCAGATCTTTATGTCGGTCTAATTGATTTTATGTTTAGATTTGATCCACTCATAGGTACATAAAATTATGAGTTTACTAAATCTGTAGGAAAATTATATTTAAATTGAATTAAATGTATGAATATAAACAAATTAGCAAGTAAAAAATGTTCAATCAAATCTTAAAACGTACACAAATGCAACAATAAAAATGTTACAAACTTCACTACACGTATAAAAATTCGCGTAACTTCCTGGGGTTTTAAATAGTCCATTAAATTCCCTCTTCCTCATTAAACTCTGATGTGACCAATTTTGGACTGACATCCTCTCTGGCAATTTAACCTGACCTTTATTTTGTCCTGGTCACGCGTCTAGCTGACTCATCTGGGTCAAGGATCCTGGAAAAAGTATCGATCTGAACCTAGATTAAATCTAGGAGTTGTGTACAAAAATCTTCACTGTTCTGTCAGATCGCCTAAAAATAGTATTTGTAATTCTAAACCTTTTTTCTAAACTTAAGATTTTTAAATAAATTTAGAATAGGTATATACATAGATGTAAACTTGTCTAGATAAATATCCACGTAATGTAAATGACAGTCTCATAAAACGAATGCGTCAACGGAGCAACATGGACAATTGTAATTTTTCAACACGATTCGCGAATGGTAATGACCTTAATTAAAATATCTAAGCATTCTAGCGTCACTCGTTAATCCCGAGCATATTCTCTCATGCCATTAAATAAAAAAAAAACTTATTGAATATAAAAATTAAATTAAAGATTAATATTTAACTTGCCGTTGACCGAATAACATCTCTTAAAAGTTTTTGCGTCTAGTTCACAAGAATCTTCAATGAGGAACAATTTCAACTATGGAATGTTTATTAGTTATTGTTTCACTAAAAAATGAGTTTCCACGTGATTATAATTAATTCTTATCATTACCACGGGTTCAGTAACTGGCACGTAAGCTACATTTTAAATTTTAGATCTCTATCTATCCGCCGTTAAAGTTTATTACGCAGACCAAATAGACGAAATTTTACTCGACCAAAGGGCATAGCGGTATAACGAGCTTACATAGTTGCACTAAAAGAATTAGTAATGAATTATACATAAAAGTATTATTAATTCATTTTAACTGCCCTTAAAGAAATGCGAGCAAAGAAGCGATCGTTCTTTGAATATGGTCATTGAATTTAAAATCGCTTCATACATATAATTTCCGTTTAACATAGGGGTATGTTTCTGGCTCTTTCTCTCTCGTCAATCCTCGTATTGGACATCTCGTTTAGAACCTGAGAACAGCCTGTGGTGGATGAATGAGTGACAATACAATATTCGTTCGGCGCGCCACATAGTTTACTGCGAGCGTGTGACCGCCGGTGTGGTCTGTTTGCCTTCGCCGCTGCTTTGTAAACAAAAGCAGCGGAGATGGCTGTCGCGTCATTAGCGACATCAATGTACTCTCACTTAACTATCGACAATTGCTTGATAATTAATTGCCACGATATATCCCAATATATAAAAGCTAAAACGATAAAGAAAGCCAAGAAAAGATAAGAGATTAGATTTACCAGTTCGGATGTAACTGATTTGCAATTTTAATTCGCGTTACCGATAAAAAGCATCTAAACGTTTCAAACGTCATTACGGGGTTCTGACGTATGTTAAACACATCGCGTCTCGTATTGTAAAACAAAGCCGTGCGTCTCAAGATGCATTGTGGCCGGATGTCGCGTCGCAATCTCGGCAGCCCCACCTGCCGCGGCGTTCCCACACTCCGGCGCCGCAAAAAAACGCGCCCGACAGAGACGCACGACCTCGCGCCGTGTAGCGCTCTCTCGCTCCCACGCCAGGGCTGCCCGCGGACCTCTCCTCTAGCCTCCACGCGACGGGATAACCACGTAATCACAATTTTCTGGTAAAAGTAAACAGTTGCGGTGGCGTTACAATGACAACTATTCGTGATCTGGCGGAATTTCTCGATGATACCAAAGTGTGTATTCAATTTCGAAGACATTATTCACGAGGTTATTACACCGGTAATGAGCGCCTCTATGCCAACCCTATCCCTCGTTGTATTGGCGATTACGAAAATGTAAAAGCGAGAGAAGCAGCCATAATGAAATGAAAACAACGCTACGTTCGCACACACACAGCGGCGTGCGGACCGCAACACAAGCGCAGCGAACCGGGTCAAAAACACCTTTAAACGAGAACCGAACACCAATCGAAATAAACTTTGTACTTGACCGTGTCATGAGACTTGCCTCACATCTGCCGAACGGTATCTGGCCTTCTGGGAAAGCTTAACGATCCCGAAAACTTATTTGCATGTCCCGACAACATTATCTTCAGAATCCAGCTCTCGTTCTTAATGATAGGGTAAACATCGCGAGAGAACCCCTTCACGGCCGCTCAATTTCGCCTAATTGTCGACGAGAGTGGAGTTCTCACGAATATTACCTTCTGTATTGAATCGCGAATCCCACGCGCACCTAATTTCCGCCTCAAATAGAAGCAGATGTGGGATGGACTTAAATATTTGCCGATTCCCGCACACGTGCATATCATCCGGGAAGGTCGGTTTTTGCCACTACCTGCGGAGACCAGCTCCTAATTCGAAACTTAGATGGTCGCAATGCGGTATCTGTTAGCCTCGATAGACAGTAGGAATCGATATTTTTCATGTCCATTGATAATAAATTAATAGCTCTACGGGGAAGCGCCGAAACATCCACCCCGCGGCTCTTCGGGCTTACTCGCGGCCTAATATTAGTTCTGGAGTATAATTTTTACGACTCCTGTTTTACCTACCGTTCGAGGGCCAAGATAAGATACCTCGAGAGTGAGTGCACTGAAGTGGATAGTGCTACGAACAACGAGGCCGACACTCGAAAGTCTTTCTTTGATCTTCCTTTGTCGAACCGATGAGTGGCGCCTTCGATTCCTTTCGATTCATTATGTATCCTATAAAGTTTTATTATTTAATCGTAATTACCGTACGGAGGTCATGAGAATCGTTTCGAGCGTTTTAAATTTCATAAGGCGAAAGTGTGAACTGTTCGTGAAAGCGGATTATGTCTTTTTCAATTTCATCTAACAATCTCCGTATCGTAGATTGAACGAATATATATAGACGCCAATTTAGTTGAGCGGCTCATAAAGGGATTTGCGAACTCTGAATGTTTCGGAAGGTTTGTGTTACTAGGAGTTTAAACCTTTATTACTGTCCGGGAAAAGCTCATCCTTTATTATATCAGCCTAAGCTCAGTGAATCTAGAGATATAGCAACAAAGCGTCTTCCGTGTTTAATTTAGAACACGAACGCCCGACTTATATTTGCATTTGGATAGGGAATTATGAGCAAAATGGCGTCTAAGTATTTTTCTAGCGAGTTAGGGGACTAGTAACGGTCGAGTGACGGTTAGACTCCCCGCGCTATCTGCCCCCTTTGTATTCGCTCCGATAACTTGCCCATGCGCACCCGACCGATACGACGCCGCGCCGCACTTCTCATTTCAAAACACTATTTTTTTTTTCACTCAACCGGCATACATTACTGCACTGGCTTTTGTTATTAACACCTTCCTCCACATTCACACAGCAATGCACGCGTACAAACTCGAACTTACCGCCGTATATCTTTACGTGGTCACGCCAGAACAGGGTAAGGTTTGCCGTGCACAGAACGTAAATCACAAAGTTAACGATGCGCGCATATTACGTACGAAACACGTCTATGTAAAGTTTCAACTTTTTATATAAATTACGTTACCGTTTCTAATGGGCATAGCGTATCAAATGAGTAGTGTTGGGTAAACCGAGTGAGCCAACATTAAAAACATTTATTAATCGAATCGAAGCAATAAACGTATGGAGGATGTTGTTATAGTTGCGAGCGAAGATAAATAGCCGGAGCGCGTGACCTCGCCCCCGGTCGGGACGCTAACGAACCTCTCTCTTTGTTGCGCCGTGTCCTTTGCAGCGAGCCTGCCAAGACTCCTAAGTAAACGCAAATCTGCACATAGCGGGAAAATTGATCAGGCGTTCTTGTCGGAAAAAATAAACACTAGCTTCCCATTGTACATCCTTTGTATTCGTATTGCGCTAACGAACCCATTCCTTTTGTTACAGCGAGATGCCTGCCAGGCTGCGACGCGGAGCACGGTCACTGCCTCAAGCCCGACCAATGCATGTGAGTATCCACTTCGCACCATTGTGCTAAACGCCCGACGTACCTCCCTCCGTGCCTCACTAAATCATTCATCCTCCTCATTGTTCCCTACACGAAGAAAGACATGCTTTTTAGCCGCTCGTTATCACGTCGTATTCTTACTTACTGGTGTTTTTTTAATTTCAGTTGTCATTCGGGCTGGGTGGGCGAGCTCTGCGACCAGTGCGAGCGGCATCCGGGCTGTGTGCACGGTACCTGCTCCAAGCCCTGGGATTGCATCTGCGAGGAGGGCTGGGGCGGCCTGTTTTGCAATCAAGACCTGAACTATTGCACCAACCATCGCCCCTGCAGAAACGGGGGCACGTGCCACAACACCGGCCAAGGGAGCTACACCTGCGTCTGCCCGCAGGAGTATACGGGCTTGAATTGCGAAAAGTCACTACATTCCTGCGCTGTCCGATCTTGCCTCAACGGTGGCGCTTGCGTTCCGGACGAAGGCGGCGAACTTTCCTGCGCCTGTCCGTCGGGATACGAGGGAGCGCGATGCGAAACGAGAAGACTGACCTGTGCCGACCAGCCGTGTAAAAACGGTGGAACCTGCGAACCGCGACCCTCTGGCTACGTGTGCGTCTGCCCTCCCGGTTACGCCGGAGTTGACTGTGGCGTGGAAGCCGATCCTTGTGCTGCTAACCCTTGTAGAAACGGAGCGACCTGCACGAGGGCCGGAGATGGTTTTAGATGCGCTTGCAAACAAGGTTTCAGAGGCAACCGATGCGAAATCGACATCGATGACTGTGCAGGGATCGTTTGCGAACACGGAGGGACTTGCGTCGACTTAGTAAACGGCCAACGGTGCCAATGCGCGCCCGGTTTCCTCGGCCCCCGCTGTGAGACAAGAGTGGATCTGTGCCTAGCTAAACCTTGCGCGAATGGAGGTGAATGTCTCGTTCTGGACAATGATTACGAGTGCCGATGCCGCTCAGGATTCGCGGGCAAGGATTGCAGCGTGGACGTGGACGAGTGCGCGTCGTCGCCGTGTCGGAACGGAGGAACTTGCCGAGACCGGGTGGATGGCTACCATTGCAACTGTCCGAGCGGATGGGGCGGCAAATCGTGCACGGTGTCGCTCGCGGAGTTCGCCGCGAAACCGGCGGGCGGGCATCTCCGACGCGTGGGGGAGGAAGGAGCGTCCAGCGGCTCTGAGAGCGGGGACGGCGCATTGTCTGGGCGACACGTGGCGCTGATCGCGGCATTATCAGCAGCAGTACCGGGCGCGGCGTTGGCGGCGGCGGCGGCCGTCGCGTGCGTGCGACGACGACGCAAGCGCGCTCAGCTCGCCGCCGACGCGGAGGCGCGCGCTCAGAACGCGGCCAACGCGGGCGGCGGCGGCCGCGTCATCCGCAACACGTGGGGCAAGTGCGAGGCGCCGGCGCCCGAGTGCCAGAACGCGCACAACGCCGCCGCAGAAGAGTGTAAGCGCAAGACGCTCAACACGGAGAGTGCGGCGCGCCTCCTGGCTGCGCTCGACCCGCGCCTCTCGCGGCTCTCCGCGGACTCCGCCTACTGTGCGAATAGGTCAGTATCTTACCCGCACCCTAATACTTACAACGATATTATTAAATACAACAAATATAATAACATTTAAAATCAGTATAATACTTCAATTTTCAAAAACTTGAGATATTTTAGCGACAAAACTAACTTGTTTCTTGTCTCTTGTTGCAGCGATACGTCGCTAGTGAAACGAGCGCTAGAGGGCGGCGGGGTGTACGTGTTAGACGACCACTGCCTGCCGCCGACGTTCGCCACGCAAGTGTAGTGCATACGGACGCGACAATGGACTCGTAACTTATTTATTCACAACGGACGCTCGTGCGAACCAGGCTGTGCGCCGCGTGTAAATATAGCGTAAAGTGTAAAGTGACCCTTGTATAGACGGCTAGATATAAGCGTTCGGATGTATTTATTTGAGCGATTCGTACGCCTTGTAAATAGTAATGGCGGTGCGGATCGCCCTTTCCCGCCCCCGATCGGCCAGCGTCGCCCGCCTTTTAGCTCCGGAACGCTCTCGAGTTAAGACTCATCTCCATGCCAGCTCTGATGATGCGATTCTTCGACGAACCGCTGAGATGGAGATCGGTTTTCCGGGGGCGTTGCGAGTACGCAATTGGAAGAAGACATTTCGATAAAGACTGAACGGCTGACGACCGCCCGCGTGTAGCACGGCGTAGACAGTAGGGTATTACGTACCATGTTTGAAAAACCTAAAACGCATGATTATGATACTTTTTTAAAAAATCTAAAATTATCGATTTTACTCATAATAATTCAGTATACAATATCTAATTCAATGTTAATCTATTCACCATTTTGACTTCAATGTGATGTCACTTTGAAATGCAAGAGATTGTTGCCGTGTTTTATCTGTGCGTTAATGGCATCACGCGCCTAACAACATGGCGGCTAGCGTTCCCGCGCGAAAATACGAAATTATATCATTTTATACACATCATTTTTATTTGAAATATTTTTTAAGTAATAATTCAATTGGAAATTCAATAAAGATAAATCACGAAACGTAATACCCTATTGTAAGGTTTGCGTGTCCGGGCAGGCGGGCGAGGACCGCGCAGCCGGGGGGAGTGGACTGCGGTCCATGTCTGCGATCTCTGTAGGTAGCGGTGCCGCGGCCGCGCGGCCTCGGTCCGCCGCGCGGCCTCGCCTCACAGAAACGATACCGATCTCGCCTTCCGACCTCGTCTCACACATCGCACCCCCATACTCGTTAATGACATAAAAGCGGTGCTGCAAAACAAAGCGAGGCAGCGCGTCGCGAAGCGTTACGCTTCTGATGCTATTTTTTAAGCAACGGCGCGTTGCAAGACGCGAATATATGCGTTGCGCGATGCTTTTATGTGTTAAGACCTTTAAAACAGAGCTTTCCGACGACACGAGATGAGGTCCTCGGGCCGAAGTCGGTATTGCTTCTATGATCACACCACACTGTCCCTCTCTTAGACTCGCACCAGTATAGAAGCCAAACCGTGCGTAAAATAAGGTTTTAGACTAATTTATGAAAACGCAAGTGATGCGTTCATCAGTTTTTTTTCATTGATTTTGTTTTTTTGTGATTGACTAATTATTGTCATTTGTTCCTATGATTATTATGATTGATAGTGAAACTGTATCCGTTTAAAATCGTGTTCAGGTTTTCTTGAAAATCGACATTGATTTTTCCACATCTTTCGCTTCAGTTCTTGCTGGAATGTAGATCGGAAGGCACAACAAACGTTCCTGCGATTATCCGAGCGCCCCTTGTACCGCCTCTATTTCGTTGTAGCACTTAGAGGTCGTAGAAGTCGCGCTCGTTACTCACCTAATGATAACATCGCGCACGTAATTAGTCCATAGGTTAAAAAATAAATTGAGTACTTATAAGAAACAAAATGTCGAAACCTAAGTCATTGTGTATAAAAACTATTAAGTTGTAGATGTAAGTATATTCTCCATTACTTTCGTAAGAGTACTGTGACAATATTATGTGTGTCATTAGGCAACATAGGACACGATATTTCAGGTTGTTTTAACTTATTTATTTTAATAGGTACAGTGTCGAGAGCTGTTGTTTATATAGTCCGCCCCGGCACGTCACACGTTCCGTGCGAACGTGTGTAGTGCCGGCTGCGGTCTTGTGAAATAATTTATGTTAAATTACCGTTTTTATAAACAGTTGTAGATATTATTTGGTAAGTGATAGGTGTTACCTCTTATGTTGCCTTTTGTACTCGAGCGTAGATTAAAGAAGGTTAAATCGACAAAATTGTAAAATTTATATCAAACTATGAATAGACTGATGATCAATAATGTTCTTGTATTTAATTTTGTAAGATGACAAAATGTAAGTTAAAATTATGTAAAAATAGTAACATTACCGGATGTACCAGTGACATGACTATTGTACTTAATTGATCACAGAAAATGTTCTTTCATTTTTCTTTTTGAGAAATTTAATTGTTATATGCTATGCCTCAAAATGTAATTTCGTCTCAGACTAATAAAATGACAGTATTTTTAATTAATTTATTAAAACTATCATTATTGTTATTGTGAATTATCTTTAATAATGTAAAGGAATCATTTTTAATTATTTTTTGAACTTTGTTTACAATTGACTGAAGCTAAATTGTCTTCTTGATTTGTATTTTGGACAATATTTTACTGAGAATCATGAATGCATTTATAGTTAGGTGTGAGTATACTGAAAGAAAAATTTCAAATCATTCCATTTTTCATAAGTTACTGTATCTTTAAAACTTTATTTTTAATTTTCACTATTCTTCTAAGTTTATTTTGCATGCGATTCAAGTGATTATTGATCTTAATTATTGTGCTATATTTTTCTTCTAAGTTAGATAAAGTACAATATTATTCTCCTTCTTTCTAAGTGACTTTTAGTATATTCACATTTCTTTACCTATTTCAAAAGAAAAATGAAAGCAAATCTGAGTAGGGAGAGATGTAACAAATAATTCCATAGATAGAATCCTATTACAATAAAAGTCATATTGTAATGCTATAGCGGTGATAAATTTGCCAGCGAGTGTTTGTGACGAATGTGTATTATTATGTGCAGTGATGCAACAAGAAATAAAATGTTAATAAACAATTGTTTACAAAAGATTAAAACTGTATTTTCTTACTTTACCTCATACCACCCCAACTTCTAACTCGCAACAATGTATCAAAGTTGTTATAATGCTATGCAATTTTATAATTACATCACATGATTGGGTTCATATACAATCCATGGACGGGTTTAAGGGTCTAGACCCCACCCCTTAGGATACCCCAAGAAAAAAAAAATCTTCAAATAAAAGTTTTTTCACATGATTACACTAGACGATAAAATTGGTAAATGTAGGCTTTATGGGGAATATCCTTTATATTGTGAGTAGTATCTATCATACATAAATTTTATTTTCAAGGCCAGCAACATTAGCCTTACAAAAAAAATATATTCTTCAGTTGCGTTCAGTTCACCTTTGCAGTTTTAAATTTGGAGTTTTAGAATTTGGAAAATATATCCAATGAATACTACACTTCTTGTCGAGTGTAGTGACTTTGGGAGTCTTTTTTGTGTATGCGTGTAAAATTACGATGAGTATGTTGTCCTTTATATGTTCGCATACATCTATATATCTTGAAAAACAAGGTTTAATTTTCCTTCTATGTAACTTTTATTTTTTTAATAAACTCATAAGTAAACTAGCTGTACTCCGCGGTTTCACCCGATACATAAGAAAAAACAAATAAACATACCGTGATGTTAATGACTATTCAGCCAAAAATATTTTTTAATAGGAACCAGTAGTTGCTGAAAGTAGCGCGTTCAACCAAACTTCAGCTTTATATTATAATCAAAAATACATATATAATAAGTATAGATTTATTTACCTATGCTAGTCTCGATCAGCTTAATTCATTTTTTAAATTACCAGGATTTATTCTTGTATTCAGCATCCATCACACATCCAATTTTACAAACAATCAACGTAACAACAAATTGTCAATTTTGGTACGTGTTCCTACAATTTCAGTGTGCTGTCCTAAATGTGTATTCCACAGAATAAGCGGCGTTTATTTCTTTTATAGCTACCGAGATATTGCTTTTAACGCGATAAAAAGTATCACAAAATAAATTTATCCCAGTGGGGCAGTAACAAGTTTATGATAATGACCGTCAACAGTGACCGCATATCAATGGAAATTAAAAAACAACGATTTACCAAATCTACCTCAACATCATACTGGCACAAGTCATAGCGTTAATATCTATTATATAAATGGAATGGAGTGCCGTATACTGGAATAATACAAGTTCACTTTTATTTTTTTAAAAAGTCGGTTAATAGTGGGAAAATGTCTCTTTTGAATGACCATTCAAAGTACGAAGTATCTCAAATGCAGGGATGTTATGGATATGAAATTTCGGCTCTGGATACATAATTATATCGGATTATCGTTTTATATTATACTTTTAATTCATTTTAAATAAAAATACAAATAGGCAATAATTTAGTTTTATTCTATGTTATCATTTGATACATGATTACAGTTAGTCGTATCAGTTATTATTATACTACCTAATCAAGTTTAGGTATCCGCAATTATCCGAAACTTTTATATCGGATACGGTTATATTTTTTATTTCGAATATCCGATAGTTTCGTTTACGGTTATGGAGCTCCATAACATTCCTGGTCAAATGTCAATGATTTAATAAAAAGATTTTTTTAATAAATTGTCCAGTCGTAACGTCATTTCAAAAAGAAACAATAGATATAATGTATACGCACATAAAATATTGTGTGTTTAATTACAAATCACAAAGATTGTAAAGTTTCACTTCAAAAACAAAAAAAAATAAAGGAATAAGAGAAACAAAAGAATATATCATTATCTTTATTTGGTGACTATAACAAATTCAATATTTACAAATCGACGAAATTTAATATTTATCTTAAACCTAATAGAAAAAGGGCCACAGTAATATTAAATTATATCCGATCACCCTAAACTGGTGATATCAAAATAAATGTACTTAAAGTATTCATTTGTCAATTTTTGTTGAACCGAGAACCCTTCCGAGAACTGTAATTTCCAACTCATTCACAATGCACAATTAATGCACTCATATTATTAAATGCATAACTGTATTAGCAGTTTTAATATTGCTAATCACTATTTTTTATTTCTCAGGGAATAAATAAAATAAAATTGCTACTATTAAATTGGCAGGCGCCTCTTTTTTTTAACAAAATTGAAGATCTCATCTCAGTCAGTCAAATTCCATACACGTCGTTTAAAATACGTAAAATAAAAACTTCTTATCAATAAAATGACCCTAAGCCACGTATTATATGAGTAAAAGCAACGCCACGCACCTGCCAAATTGGGAGCATATCAACAATTTGAAGATGCGACATGGATAACTTCAAATCGCCTAATAGAAACATTACTAACGTCGCTCGCGATATTTGTGATAAATATGAAGTTACTATTAATCAAAATTTGTGTCATTTATGACTATACCATCTATCAACTAGCCATACATAAACGAAACACAATTTAGTAAAAAAATAAGTGAATTAAAACGGAAATCCGAGTGTTGCACTACAATTTATAAACGTGACTTCGAAGTTCGCCATATTAATTTACGGCTCCTACATTTTATATCTCGTCTTATATTCATAATAAAGATATTAAAAAATACCTTAATAGTGCATCTAATAAAACGAGATTATTAGTACATTTAAAATTCTCGACGAAATCGATATCGTCATAGTCTGTATAATTGCCGTCAAAAGGCAGTCGAAAACAGCCAAGGTAAAACTTAGGGACACGTGAACTTATGCTAAGTGCAAAGACATTGTACACGTCTAGATAAGTAAATTTTGGTACAAGATATAAAAAACAAAATCCAAACTAGGAATATATTTCGATTCCTATCATTAAGGTTGGCTGTGTCGACAAGAATTGTTTAAACACAAACAAATAATAATTGGAGCGTGTCACAAGTTTTCGCTGGTCGCCTCTATCTGTGTAGAAGCCGTGTTTCACGTCTCGTCCTTTCTGCAAAACTGTACCTAAACATATACAACATCTTGTGCAGTGTTAGTGGTTTAGTCGCCACTGCGCGGCGAGCGATCGGTGCTCGCGCGGTCGGCGTTGTCGCCGTTCTGTCGCGGCGACGCGGATCGCGAGCGGTCGCGCGACACGGAACGATCGCGCGAGCCGGAACGAGAACGTGAACGCGATCGGGACTTACTCGCGCGTCGCTCCTCGTCGCGCTTCGGCGATGTCGCGTCCTTGCTACGCGACCTAGATCGCTCCCTGTGAATTTGGATACATTGTGATTAATATATGCTATTTGGAAGTAGAACGAACACGGTACACGCTGAAATGTTGTATTGTTTTTAACATTTTGCATATTAATGAACGTTTTAAATATTGAGCAAAATAGTTTTAGTATAATTTGGGTGTTTAAATGAATTCGAGTTTTTGTTATGCCTGTCAGTTAATGTAAATTGTGGTGTTATATCGAAAGTTCGGATGTTGAATATTTAATATAATTTTAATAAAACAGGAGAAACTTGCGCTTATTAGCCATTTAACATGGCAAGCCATAACAAGGAAGCTTCGGAATATAATATACAGACACAAACTTGCATATTCATATGTATTTCTATTCACACCACACAAATTTAATAACAACTAACTTTCTACAAAGATTATATACACTTATACTTTTGAGGACACAAGTGAAATTTTTCATAGCATACAGAAAGATAGGTACTAATAGATATCAGATAATATTATATGCTCTATTCAAGAGAAGTATAGTGCAATAAAGCGGGCTAACTATACTAAGATTTATCTACGTATGCTCACCTCGGAATGGCCGTATTTCTTCTAGTGATGCGGGAAAACATGGATACGAGTTAATTACATATAATTGTGCCATCAATATTATTTATGTTTCAATGATAAATTTTGTCAATAAATATTTTGCCAATATATTTTATTTTTACCTGACAACAATGCTTTATTCACAGTTGTGAAATTACTGTTGTGTGTAGGGTGTGCATCGACTAAGTTTAGGAATTTTACGATTTTTTATTGAATTAATATACTATCCAAACCTAGGCTACTATATCACCAGAAAATGTTTGATATAAAGAAAGTAAGTGTGAGAAGTAGTCTAAAAATGCTTGTGGAATTTACAGTTTAATGAATACATAGGATATTAGTGGACTCGAGTTGCAAGGTGTGCAAATGGCTAAGACACACCATGTAAGCTCCATAAAATTATTATCACATTTATGGTAGGCTATTGATGCATTTTACCTCTGAGGACCAAATTGGAAAGCCTTTGATGACTAGCATATACTACACCAATCTAACTAGAATGCAGCAGTGCTTCATACTGGTATGATATGTCAGAAATATATGTTAAGCGGAATTATTTATCTGATTCCTTTATAATTATATCGTTAGTGTTGATGACACTCAAACATAAAAAAAATCGAAATCACATCGAAAAATTCCAAAACGTGTAAACTATCGTACAAACAGCACTCAAGAGTAATCTCATCAGCACTGTCGTCAGATCGGATTGAGAGCACACATCCACTCACTTGGACTCCGCCTTGGACTGCGACCGCGACCGCGACCTGCGACCGTTCCTGTCGGGCGACTTCCGCGACGCGGAGCGCTCACGCGACTGCCGCGACTCCGACCGACGCTCCGACTTACGCGACGGCGACCGTGACCGGCTGCGATCCCTATGCGACGTGTTACGGTCGACAAATCGTTGTGATTATGGGTGACATCGATACCGCTACGTCTACTCACACACCGATGGAATGGCATCTGTCAAACTTTTCATTTTTAAAAAACAATTATACAACGAAAAACCACTACTTTTATTCAATATTAATAAACAAATCTAGTCAATTCAAAATCTAGTAATATTATTAACTTCTTCGGAATCTAAAGTCTACATAGAACTGTATTTTTTCTGCATATGGTTTCAAAATGACTTGCTGCTCACCTATCATATAGTGTAGAATAATACAAGACAGATATTTGACAGATACCATTTCCACCAATGGTTGCGCACATTAATGTTAAATATAGCCCATTTAACACAAACTAAATATTGAGTAAATGCATTAATTTATATTACATACGCATTCGCAACTAATACTGACATTTATACAAGAAGATACAGTAAAAGATACAAATACTAGAAGTAAGATAAAGATACCCATCGAGAAAGTACTATTGTAGAGTACTTACGATTTTAAGTTTTGCTCAGCGCATGATTTTACGCACCTAGCCAAATGAACACTAGGTTAATTTGGTACAAAACTCATGCATATTAAAATTATTATCAAGTAAAATGTTAATGACTGTATATTCAGTGAGATAAGGCTTGATCACATGCAAGTTTGGGACAATTCTAGTTCAGTGGAAGGCGACTATAGATGCCGTTAGTAATCGTGAGTGTAAGGCAATTGCTTAGTTATTAAGGCTCCAAAATTTTATACACATGACGGCTAATTAATTAATGTGACTGACATTATATTTGTTTAATATGACGTCTATAAGGCGTAACCTAAGTCTATGTTTTTGTTAATGGTTTTTAGGAATTAAAACTGATACTTACTTTGATCGAGAGCGGGAACGGGACTTCGCAGCGGGGCTCTTGCTCTTCGGGCGGGACTTGGAGCGGGAGCGGCTGTAAGAAAAATCCACAAAAATGACAAATATTTCTAGCACAATTAAAAGGCTGAATTGCACGAATTAATGTTATCAGATTGAGAATTATCATTCAAGAGTTTTCAGCCCCGAAAGATGGTAAAAATAAGTATCATCATTTTGGATTAACCCTATATTTTCGGCATGCATAAATATACGTTGCTTACACTTAATTGCAAAATAATAACAGCGAAACATTGATAAACGTTAACATATCACATGTGTCTACAATATACTACATGATTTAAAACTGTAGTACGGTCAAAATAAGTCGAGTACACAATTCTTACTTTCTATTCTATATTTAAGATTAAATTAAATCCTAATAACATCACTGGCGTCGATTGTCCTTTCGACACAATCAATTTGCACCGAATTTACAAGACCGATTGAGTTGAAATTTGGCACACATATAATTTATTTAAAAATAAACCATAAGTCCTCACCTGGATCGCGAGCGGCGACGGTCGCGCGACCGCGATCGCGAGCGAGACGACGACGAACGCGTGCGACGACGCGACGACCGGCGATCTTCCACGAGACGAATACGTCGCCCATTCAACTCGGTGCCGTCCAACTTCTCGATCGCAGCGCGCATGTCCGCGTGAGTCGCGAACTCTACCACGCTGCAAGCGGTTTTTTTAAGGAAATGTAATACAGTTTACGTCTAAGCAATTATTATATTTTATTTTTATTAAAACAATCCCAAAATGTGAATTTTACTATGCGAAAAGGAATAAGTATATGTAAATTAGTTGCTTCAAAAATACTAGATATTAAAAATTTACTAATTCATCATTTATCAGCAATGTTTATGTGATCTAATGTTTACGCGAAATAAATTGGACAAATCAAGATAACCCAATTTCTACAAATATTAAATATATATTTCACACAGTTTAAAAATAAGAATGTAATAAACTTTGTAACGGTTGTCATCAGATAAGATTTTAGCATCAAGGTATTCAGCCCCGAAAGATGGTAAAAATGCGATATCATCATGAACAACCTTCTTTTAACCATGTAATCATTTAACTATTCATTTGTGTTATTAATACAAATACATTTATAATGCAATATGCAGCAATAGTCTTTAATATCTAGAATCTTAACCCGAATCCGATACGAACTCATGTGTAGTGATTAAAGAAACTCAAGTCTTTTAAGTCTTATCAAAACAAAAGACTGGACTCTAAAATGAAGTCAATTGCAGCGTACATTTAGTCTTAGGACTGGCATCAGAGTCGTGTTAGTGGTTTAAACCAAAATTAAACCAATATAGATATACACTTTCGTTGATTAAGAACATAGCATTGAAGTCTACATTAAACGATTACTCTCACTTAAAAATATATCCAATAAACAATTCAGTCCTTTAGTCGTGTCTTTTTGAGAAACAAATTTGTGTTAAGGTTAAAAGACTTGCGATTTAGTTTTATGAAACGAGACTTAAGACTTAAAAAGACCATTAAAGTGAGTCAGTATTAATAAGTAGTCCTATGAATTAGAGACGCACCAGATCCTACTTTTGTCGGATATTCGGCAACCGAGTACCCGGTGCAAGCTTATGCCGGGTATCCGGGTACCCGGCGAAATTACCCGGCATGAAAAGACTTTCATTTCACTTTACATTTGAGCGCGGCTGACGGTCAATTCAAGCGCGTCAGGATACAAATCCCTATAAGTGGTGGGCCGATAATATGGGTCACCCTATTATAAAGAGTCTCGCGATTAGATATTTAACCACTCCCGCCAGCTCTGTATATAGTGAGCGCCTCTTATCGGTAGCTGGTTATATCTACGAGAAAAAGCGCAACAGATTTAACCTAGATCGTGCTGAAGAGCTTTTATTTTTTCACTATAATTTACCTCTTTCGAATTATGAATATTAATTCTTTTACTGATTCATGTTTAATTGAAATAAATGTCCGTTCTTGAAATAACTTTTTAAAATTTT
>MOOZ01000373.1:1110260-1130938 GCA_002930495.1 Cecropterus lyciades
GGCGGGAACAACTAATCTTATCACGTTACGATAGTGTAGATGTAATTTATTATCATTTTGATAAGTGATTGCGCTAAAAATATGTCACACAAATTCTAATCCTGAAAAACTTACAATTCCTTCAAAATTAGATCGAGAAGATTCGATGAATAGCAAGTGAAGCGGTAACAGCAATAACTACAGAATTTGTACAAAAACAATTCTAGACCAACGCGTTCCTAGCTACTTTGATGTGATAAAAATATCTAAATTGCCCTCGAAATAGTTTTTCAATTAGTGGCTTGACGAAATCACGTATTATTTTAGATAATTGGGTTGCCTACGCAGATGTAATAAGCCCGGATAGCATGGCGGCGCGGGTTAATCCACGCTGCCTCAAAATAAACAGCATCTTTCTACATACCTAGAGTTTAATAAGCCCTATCTAAATATACACAGAACCTACATAAGCTATACAGACATAATGACTACGTTGCTAATTATATAAATATTTCCCAAAAGCCAAGCCGTCGTCTAACCACAATATGGCGGCGTTAAAATTAAGACTCGTCAATTTTTATGTGATTTACAAAACTCTTACCTTTTAAATCACTATGCTAAGCAATTTTCAGCAACAGCACGGCAAAGGAGCCTTTTATTTTGTATTATAACCTATTGATGTCACAAAATAATAGTAAATTAAAAGTTGAAAGTAATTGCAAACACGTGCGACACTCGCGTTATCGCGTAACATAACCGGAAGTAATAGTGATTTCTGATTTGATTCCATACTGTTCATTTCATTCTCTTTCAGAGCCATAGACAGCCTAGTGTTGTCAACGCTGTCATCAGTAACATGGCTATTAGTGAAATAATTTTATTGTAACCAAAATTAATTAATAAACTATGAATTGAGACATCTAATTTAAACCGAGAGTATCACAGGAGTAACATAGATACAATTTAATTAACAATAGATGTAATAATTACTACAGTGTGTTTTTGTAATTTATATAAAATATCTTTTCGATTAAAAAGAGTCGAGTTCAAATAATAATTAGCTTTTGTAAAGATTTGTTCAGTTCATCCCTAGCGACACTATGAGGACAAAATGTTAAATGCTCCTTTATTATTAATATTTCACGATGGTCAAACAATTATATAAATAAAAGATTGAAAAAAGACAAGAACGTTGTATAAAATAAATTAAGTTATATAATTTAAAATTTCTTTTATCATAAATATAAAGATATCACTTTCTGTCCGGAAATACTAATGTTGCAAGTAACAAAAAAACTTAAGTACATATTCAATAACGTTTTTTATAAGCTTCAAAACTCATAAAATTAGATATTAAAAATACAATACTATGGTTAATTAGGATTTATTTTCTATTTCTATGTAAACATATTAATTACAGATAGAAACTGCTGAGAATGGGCAGAATCAAAGGATAAAAAAAAGTTTAAAAAATTCATGGTGTTATGGCGGCAAATTTCGAAATTGGTGAAGCCAGTTCAGTTCGCGGCGTTTTTGTTGAATTTGTTTTTGATAACTTGGGAGTATTTTACTTTTATAAAAGAGTAAAATATAATAATTTGTTGCAATAAATTAAAGTCAACGCATAAGAAAAGTATGTATTGTACTTTTTGTCTCGTAATAAACGTAGCCAATTATTTATTAGATTCGTTCAACAAATTGCATATTTTTTGCCTGATCAGGTAAGATCAGTGCTCACTCTTGGCTTTTATAATACAAATAAATAATAAATATGGTAAAATATATCTGGTATAAATCATTGTCAAAAGTACATGTGTGTGTCATTGTCAAATCGTCAAGTATACGAATTAGAACATTAGAATATTTGCAACACGAAAAAATATAATTATATCCATTTACCTAGCTGCACTCTCGGTTTAACCTGCGTTTAGATGCATGTAAAAATAGCCTATGTCATACTCTGACCCCTAAATAGTTGTTTTTCATGAATAATATCACAACAAAAAAACGCTTTAAGGTTGAAAGGCAAGAAACCAAGGCTGTAAAAAGCATTAAATAACGCAAATTTGACAAAAGAGCCACATAAAATAATCAAAATTAAAAGGCTGTTCACCACACTATAGTTAGAGTACCAAGTTTTCAATTCTAAAAGAATATAGTAAGAATTAAACTTCTTACCATATTATTTTAGAATTCAATCTTTAACTTTAATAGGTTTATTTTATAGTGTATAAAGTAGCGAAATATATTACCAATCATATCGATACACCAAAATATTTGGGGTAAAATTTTGAAATAATATTCATTTTTTGGATGGCATCTTCTTTTATGCACATTTGTTTAACAAATTCCTTTAATATTTTAGACAGATATAATATCATTATTTTTCATTAAACGCACATCTCATTTCTCCTTACAAAGATTTCTTCTTACAAAGGAATAAATAAAACACATTTTAAAAACCAAAGTTTTATTTCCATTTCAAAAACCAACAAGATGTTAACCAGTCGCATTATTCCTTTCCTTTTTTCGCTACGAACAAAAAAAATTAAATGCACTTTATAGCATGTCTGTACTCTTTCAATCATAGAGTAAAATTAAAGTACAAAATTAAAAGAAATATGACACACTAGAGGCATCGCCTTATATGAAGTTATAAATTGCTTACTATATTCTCTGCGGATTAAAACTGTTTCAAACAACAAACATATCTGATTTTTTAAAAATCTCAATAGAAAATTTTTGTAACACTATTGGTATCAAATAAAGAAAATGTGATGATGAAAGAATTGATATAACAAAGAATATTCCATCAATGTGTTTACCGCAGAGAAATACTTACAATCTAATAATTTACATTCATAAAAAGTATGTGTCACACCGCACAATCATACCAGGCATTTTTTTACTTTTGTTTACAGGCACAATATGAATTTAAAGATGTTCTGATCATAATTAGTAAATAATTGACAGTCTCCGAACAAACACTAAAAGATACAATTCCATCACTGGCAGTTAGTAGTTTTAAGCTGTATGTTCACATTTTCTTACAAATATGATTGAAATGAAGTAATTATTACGGGTTCTTAGAAAAAAGAACGTGTAATAATTAAATCAAGTCTTTCTTTGCTAATGCAAATGTTCTGAAATTAAAATAGTAGAACAGATGTATCAAACATTCAAAATTTATGAACACACACGTATAATTTATAATTGAATTGTAGATTCTGTTTGCTTTCCATAAAATCGCAATAGTGATATAAACCAATTAAAAATATTATTCATTTATTCTTTCCACTATTGCATAGATATTATTCAGTGTTAGAGAAATTTCCATTTTTATTTATAATTGAAATAAATACAAATAATTTGAGCATAGCCTTACGCGTACTGAATTATTCAAACTGATAATGACAATATGATATATAAATTTGATAGAAATACAATGTAAAAATAACAAGCGATAGTTATACTTTTCTCTAATATTATTGGTGTTATTATAACAATATTGGTATCATGTATACTGTATCGGTATATATAATGTGTATATATGTAGGCACTATAGGTATATCAGTCAACTAAAATGATACCGTTGATAAAACATTTTTATTTGCGTTATATTTGTTTTGACTCAGGCACGGGTTTTTTTTAATAAACTACAAATGTCATTGAAAATGTATATATAAATATGTATTCAGTCATACATATATACATATAGAGGTAAATACGAGTCATATTCATAATTGTAAATAAACCATGTCGCTGATTATTCAATATGCGTATCATACATGGACATATATTGCTGTTATTTATATATAATATAAACGTGAAAAATATAGAAATCAATTATATAGCGTCTACTGGTAAAAATTAAATTTATCTAAATAAGAAATTGAAACTATTCATGTCAGTCTTTATAAAATTATATTATATATATTAGGAAATATATTAAATTCCTAGTGATACTCATATATATAATTGATGTTTGCATATGTTTAACAGAAAATTTAATATTCTTGATAAGCAAAATACGTTTTCATAAAAGTATTAGACTTTCTCTCTTCTAAAGAAGTTTGTGATTTATAATAATTCTTTATAGTACAATTAGTTAAATTGAGCCAGATAAATTTACTATTAAATCGCTATTGACATTTGTTTATTGTTATATTTTAATTGTTATCAAACATCTCACATGATAAATATATTTTTATTAAAACATAACCAGAGAGACTTTAAAATGAAAGAGACGTATTTCCTTAAGCAGTACTTATAAAACACTCCAAATTAATAAAATATATATGTATGTAACGTTGATATATAAACGTTTTTTAATAAACAAATTGTACTATAAAGAATGTTTTTAACTGAAACGGAATGAGCACTTCTACTTACAAACTACAAAGGTACTGAAAAGTTGCACAGACCGATCACACAAAGCGCACTCACACCCATTTTAAGTATCCTATCAAATAATTGTACTAAAATAGGCATGCTTACATACAAACTTATTAATGTTTGTCGATTTGTTAGTAAAATAATACTAGAACCTAGCTAATTTGAACCTCATCTGATACAGATGATCGTATATTTTTGGAACATACTTTTATTTGAACTTTTTGCTATGAGCAAATCTAGGATTGCATCGGGGAATTACGTACTGGGATATTTCTGAATAGTTTTTTATTTCGTACTTATTTTAACCACTGGCAACATTGTTCATGATAATATTAGTGCTGCGCCACATGCAAAATGACGGCTTTTAGAAATATCCTCAACAATAAAGTCAAAATATGTCTAACAAGACAATAGCGATTTTAGAACAAACTCTTAATATGCTCGAATTTATTACGTATAAAATTTAGAAATATTCTTTAAAATACTTTTGTTTTTACGAATAATAGACTATGGTTAACGTTTATAATTTTTTCATCAAATCCCCGATGCATTTCAATAATATGATCTCTGATCACAATAAAAAATAAAATGAGCTGATGACATTTGCTACTTATTCTGGTTTTCAAGTAGGTTTATACTATTCATTCCAATAATATTGATTATTTTCAAATGAAAAATAATTGGCTACTAGCACACATACAATATCACGAACAATAATAATATTGTATCGAGTATAAAATATTGTTAAAAACTTTTACATAAAAAATGGCAATAATTTTGACAATATCTTACCATTGTATGTGTGAGAACCTCTTCTTTCACGAGCACACACTTGCAAAAAACTGTAACGTCGATGATATAAGTTATACCATTTTTATAAAAGTCAATACATTTTTTGGATATGTTAGTAATATTTTTATAAAAAATTCACTTACTCCTTACCATCAAATCATTAATCAATAAAATAGAAAAAAATATTGCTTTAAGCAAATATTCCCTTCCGTGTAAGCTTCCAGTGCAGTTAAATACATCTTGCACACACTCAAACTTATACTAAGTTTCTCCACATGTCCCATTTTAACGCTATATTTTAGCGTTAAAATATAACATTCAAATGTCATGTCGACAAAGTAATACTAACTTTGTCGACGTCACAACGCCTTAAAGGTCACAACCTTACGTTATTGTTGTAAGGTAATTGCACAAACGGCTAATCTTTAGCCTTTTATTGTTATGGCAATCCATCCAACTTTCTAACTAGTTCAAAAGTTATGAACTGCTTTCATTTCCCCGCAGTCATCATGTTAACACCGCGACTTGGCCAAGGCCACCTTTATTTTTCAGTAAAACGTCATGTAATAGCTGAAAAGTCAAATACCCACAACCTTTCCCAGTCCGAGTCAACCAATAAAATATGCGTTCAACTTAGAACAGCAGATTACTAAAATGGTTGCGACGCAATACGTAACGATGTGAAAATCGTTAACCCAACCATCGCGTTCCCCTTGAGAGCAACAACCATTCCACATTTTTATTGCATTGCAACAACGCGGTCGTTACGAGCATCAAGTGGAACATGTCATGACACTGACACTTGCAGCTGTCAGTTCAATAAAGGCGCGTCAGACGGGCGGCGGTCCACGCACGTAGCGGAGTTGTGGCGTCAGCGTTTGCGCGAGGGAGTTGAGTGCGTCACAACAACGCGGCCGCTCTACCAACCAGGCGGCTAACAGTAACGCCACGAGGCACAGCTGAATGGGCAGTGACGAACGTAATACGCGCCACAGCCAGCCGCCCCGCGGGCTGTAGTCCGGGTCGCCCGCGCCTGTCTTGCTTACCACTGCGTGCTCACTGTAAAGATTAGAAAAATAGACGAGCATTAGTATGTGTATAATCCGAACTGTTGGTGTTCTTATGTTCATTTGGAATATTAAGTTACAATACCATAGGTATAATAGTATTCCCGAATAATGCAAAGTTTTCATGCAGCGTTTAGCGAAAAAAATATATTATCCAAAATTAATTTAATATGTGTCTAAAGATGACGTCATGAAGTATTGTGTGTGAATTCGTGCATCATGTAGCTAAAGCAATGGATTCTGGATGTCAATTAGACGCAATATTATTACTCAAAGGCTTTTAATAAGGTCTTGGTGCGTAAATTTGAAACAATCGGTATTCACGGGGACTTATTGCGCTGGTTAATTTCGTTTCTCCGTGACCAAAGCCAAGCTGTTACAATAAACGGTTTTTGCTCCTCCTTTTTCTGGTCACCTCAGGTTTACCGCAAGGGCTACATTTGGCTCCTCTCCTATTTAATGTATTCATCAATGACATTTCATATATTTTTAAACATTGTAATATATTATTATATATTGACGATATGAAAATATTTAAGAAAATAAAAAATGACTATTCAGGTTTACAAAAAGACCTTGACGAATTCATAAATTACTGTAAACTTAAGCTCCTTTATCTGAATATAAATAAATGTAATGTCATTTCACCTTTTCAAGAAGCACAAGACATATCAAATACAATTATTAGTTTGAAGCCACGAGTATTACCCGTGTTGATACGGTAAGAGATTTCGGTATGATAATTGACAGCAAATTGACATTTAATGATCATATAGACTATACTGCCTCTAAAGCTTACCAAGAAGACGAAACCAAGCATACAAATGCTTGGCTTCATTTTAAGAATTGAAAAGGTTTCAAAAATAGTTCCACACTATCCCTTTTAACGCTTACTTCAGATCTACACTCGAATATGGGTCTGTTGTTTGGAATCCCACATACACGACGAAACAAATAAAGTAAGAAAGAATCTTTAAATTGTTTAATATATATCAAAAGTATAATAGATATATAGTATAATAGTCATGTGCCACCAACCATAACCCTCACCGACAGACGAGCAGTGAGAGATCAACTTTTTTGTATAAAATAATAAACGCTTATATTGATGCCCTCTATCTGCTTCATCAATTTAATTTCAGTTGCCCCCGTATACTAATATCTATAGCGAGAGGCTATAGATCGTTGTTCTACACACCTTTTAGTAAAACTAAGTACCTACACTAACAGCACATTTTTATATCGGTCATGTAATTATTATAATAAACACCTTCAAAGCGTCGACCCTTTCTGGAGTTCGACTGATGTCAACAAGAGGAGTGTACGACAAATAATACAAGACCTAGTCTAGATGTACATTTTGTTGTTAAGACTTTATTATAAGTTAGATTATTACATAATAATATTACATTTCTATTATCTTTATTTCAAATCGTAGTGTAATATTTTGTTGTTTTTTTTTGCTATACTTAACAGTGGAAACTGTGCAGATTCATAAGAATAATGGATATGATCTATGTTATATATCTGGAATGAATTGTTTGTTTCCCAAATAGATAAATAAATAAATCCCGACGTAGTAAAAGTACTATTTTGTTCAACCCTATTAACTCGAATGATTAGCATTGTTTTCATATAGTAGGTAAAACTATGTAGTAAATAGCATATTAATGTGGCAGTTGCTTGTAAAACTTACGTGTCATCTTCAATCTTCAGATCGGGGATGCTTTGTTCTACCAAGGCACGGCAAGATTCTTGCAAAGTCTTCACTTCATTTTCTGTTTGTTCCATCCGCTAAAATTAATTTTATTGAGTTAAAATGCTTGCTTTCAGAATGTAACAATCTTGATATACGTTTTAATCAAAATATTATGTTTTTTTTTTAATATTAAACCTGTACAATTTAGTAAGTTAATAATAATGTAAGTAACTGATATGAAAATACATGAACATTTATTCGAAGAAATTTACGGGATGCAACTATTTGCCAGTTTATCGATCCCAATTGAAGCAGCGTGGTAGAGCACACACCAAGCCAGCTTCAGATATGGGAAGAGATGTATGTAAATAGTGGGACATAGATTACAGCTTAGACTTTCCAAGCTTCAGCTTACCTTAGAAATGGCCCGATGAGCAGGCGAGTTCGGCGCCAACGCAGCCTGCAGTCTACGCGCCAGTTCACGTAACGCGCTCAGACGACGCGCGCGTCCTCCCGCACCCTCGCTGTCACCGTCCGATATACCAGAGTCTGATAACGAGTCGCACGTGGAACTACCCTGAAACGGGAATGGGAGGTTAATACTAGGAAGTACACAGGATTGCTGGAATTCGTAAATAAGATTCATGTTGTCATATTCTATCCAGAACCTTCAATACTGTCTTATCTATAAGATGTACAAAAGATGTTCAAATTAATATTAACGTAAAAATGGACGCTTCTACGAGTAGTAAACAAGAAATGGAGATATTAATTAACCGGAGTAAATACTCTGATTAATTAATAAAAACACGAGGAAGATATGCAAATTATTATTATGTACTCGTATAGCATGGATTGGTGCTGAACTGAGTGCGTACCCGTAACATATTAAAATGTATCAATTCCGCGATAATATTAGTCTAAAATCATATGAGTGCTTTAAGGCAAACCTGCGATAAATTGGCGCTTTCTAATCGTTGCATATCACTTAGACAGACCATTTGCGGCTACAATACTAAGTGTATGTATAAAAAACCTCTTTTAACTTGTAACACTTATAACTTACCTTCTTCTTCTCAACGAGCGACGCTGCCAACTGCTTGATCTGAGCGGCGACCTCGCTCTGCTCCCCGAAAGCGGATCCCTTGTCCCGCAACGCCTGTAATGTCGCCAGGTCTCCTCGCAATGCGCCTTGCAACTCCCGTAGAGCGCTTTCCCACTCGGCCCACGCACAAACTGCCTTCTCTAATGAGAGGAGCTCGTTTGATGTGCTGGAAGGAGACATACTCAATTTTAATTTGATGTCTGATAAAAATAGGAGATCATACGGTATTTTTATAAAAAAAAGCTTTACATATTTTATGTATAAATCCTATTTTTGAGTAAAATATCCGATAATAATGTCCTTTATCTTTTTATGAATGTCAATGTTAAAGCCAATTTGGTACGATGTTTCCAGATTAGACTGATAAACTGACGTACAAAAATAAAAAGGTGGTTTTGATATTTTGTGACATAGGAATAAACAGATAGAAAAGACATTTAAAATTAAATCTACGCTTGCACTGTTTATAGATTTATAACGTAATCACGAGTACTATTTTACAAGACTTAACAATACTAATACTGGAACATTCAAGGGTACAACAATCTTTTAAGCGATGTTATCTATGTCTATCTCTCAGTTGATTGGAAGTACACTACTCATCATGGTGTGTAATTACGCAGTTAGTCAAGTAGAGCAGTTTGAAGTACGCCAAATTGCTCTTTGTCACGATAACGTTAATGGGCATCAGAATGAACGAAAATTTTCGTAAGATTAAGGGGAAGTCTGCAAAACTTTCTATTATTTTATGTTTTTATTTCATTTTGGTACATTCATATTAGTTTAATATCTCTCATATAGATATTTTAATTACAACGTATATAATAGATTTCGCGCGTTCTATGCCCGTTTTATATTGCAGTGTACTTTAGATATTTTCGTGATGCCAACAGTTACTTTTCCTCGTTCATTTTCTAAATTTCTTTTCCACGTAAAGACATTACCAAGTTTATATAGGATACTTTGACTCCAAAATATTTAGAATTAATACTTAAGAACTGTGTAATGTCATTGTTCCCAACTAACCGTGAATGCGCGTCGTCCCAAGCGGCAAGCAACGCAGAGAGGTCGCCACTGAGCCCGCTATCGTCCGACTCCATTTCGCCGAGCGCACGACGCACCGACACCGTGAGTTTTAGCATCGACACTTTGCACTCTAGCAGACGGGATAGGCGCTCCTGGAACAATGGAGAATATTTTCGTTCATCTACTAATTATTTTGAAGTTTTGACAACAGGTGAACAGGTAGAGTGTATGGAAATTATGGATTCAGAAGGTTTACATGAAAGGAACAATATTAGACTTTCAAAAGTAACCTAAGTAGACTTATGGAGACATTTTACACAAATGTCTCACTTCTTATTAAAAGTTTCCCAAATCGCACTGTTATGTAATTTTTTACTAGATATACGATATTTACAAAGGCATAACAAGTATGTTAATTGTAATTATTGCCATTCCATGCAATCCTTAGTAATTGTTTAAACTAAATATTGTAATTAGAGTGTCTACTGTTAAACCCGCTTGACTATTAAATATGATCTTATTAACAACGGTAAACTTAAAATGTCATTTCAATTACAATTATACATATCTTACCTTGAGTTCCTCAATGCGTCTATGCAACTGTGCCCTCGTGTGCGGCTGGGGCGCACAATCCCCAGGCTCGCATATGTCGTCGAGTGTAGCGCGCAGTGCTGCCATCTCGCGACGCAACCGTCGAGCGCCGCCGCGACGTATCGCCGCCGCGCGTAATGCCGACCATCGCGCGGACACCGCTAGTGTGGGAAAGGCTTTATGTTAAAATGTATTAATTACATATAATAATATTTTAATTTATTACTTTATTAACGAGTGTCGCCCACATATTCGAAAAATAAAAAAGTTTCAGAAAAAGATAAAATAAGAAAAAAACAAGAAACATCATGAACTAAACAATTTAATTTTAACCGTGCGTAATTCGGCGATTTCTGTTAAATATGTTGAATCTAATAAAAAATGCATCAGTTAGGTACAATTTACCAAGCGGGAAAGCCAAACGTATTAAATTAAAATGTATTCAACATTTAGACTACAAATGTTAGACAAGAAATGTATCCTTTCACGGAGAAGGGAGTAACTTGACGACGAATGCAAATAGTGCGGAACCATGGACACATATCTATATAGTAATAGGTGGCAGCCTGTTACACGCAATGAGCCATGACTCGTCTAAAAGTAACGTTGAACCCTGGCACAAAACCAACTGCGAGGTATACTTATACATTAACCCACTAACATACACTGCATTCGGCCCACATACTATGTAATGCCAGACGCATCAATTGCATGTAAACAAGCCTATTTTTAAACGGAATACCACCTTGAACAATGGGTAAGTGTGAAGTTTTAAACAGCCTACGTGTCTGACAGCTCTAAACGATGTTCTTAAAGATGTTTGTACCATCGCACTTGGCCAACGTGGTGCACTTAGACCTAAGGGGGAAGCTCATTGCCGAGAGGAGACCTGTATCCAGTAAAATTACAATACTTAAATGTCTTTGTTTTGTATGCGTCTATGGAGGCAGTTACAAATTGTCAGTAACAAAATTGTTTGTTACATTACTACCGGATCGGAACACGACGTCAACTGGAAGATCCGGCAAGAAACTGAGTAATGCCTTTTTTTTGTAAAGTTGTAAAAACCTGTCTTCTTGACTAGCATTAAACGGATTTTAAGTAGTTTCTACCGCCTACATGTTATAATAAATTAAAAACAATATTTCAACGCACAGTTCATTATTTATACCTACTAACAAATAGATCTATTCTCTAACTAGATGATTACGAAACCATCACATCAATTAATATTAATTTATTTCATTCTGTCTCAATAAAAATGTAATACGTGACTTTCATATTTCTTGGGCATATGACAAACTTGATTGTATTGTAAGTGGTAATGGAGATATATTTATCGAACATGCGTATAATCAAATAATATTAACTAAGTATACATAAATAGTAACGACAATTCCATATGGACAGCATAGTCGTAAATTACGACAACTTCCCCATTTGGTATAACATTGAATCGATATTATTCGAATCGAATATTACAAGACATCAGAAAGCGATGTCGGCAATAAAAAAGAAAGTGGTCATTTGTGCCTTACGTCAGTTGAAAATAAACTCGCTTTGTAACATAAAAGTCGTTCTTTACGAGAGGAAACATTATATGTATGTATTCAAGGAAATGGCAAAGGAAGAAATCACTAAGTCGATGACAGGAAGCAGACCATTAGAATTTATTCCTAAGGGATTAAATTTAATGTTCAGTCTTATAAAAATATTTTCTTCATGTGCTTTTTGATCTGTAGTCAGATATTTTTCACACCACGCCCTATTAAGTCAACAGACTTCTTGTGTACTTATTTTAAAATATAATTGCCATTATTTCGTATATAACTACAGACATAAGTTATCTAAATTCAGTATAAATAGAAAAAAAAAACCGTAGAGGTTGACGATCAAAATATTAATATTAATCTATTGATATCTTCAATATTTTCAACGTATACTAAAAACAACGAAACCACAAGATTCTTATCGATTTTTTCTTGGCGAGACTACGACTTTACTGCAATTGCTTGTACAATTTTTAAATTATACAGTTAAGCGCACATTCAAGTTATTTATTTCAAAGTTATCTACAAGGTAATCGATACAAGATAACAAATGCATTCGTGACTGAAATAGTTTAATGGTCTGAGGAAGCAAGGTGCCCGTTACGTAACTCCTGATTGCAGATATCGTCCGCATTAATATTTTATGCATCTGACATTACAGTTATACGTAATAATAGATTATAATGAGGATTCACGAACCGGTAATTTGTGACACAATGATAAATTATAAAAATAATTGCGATGGCAGCGAATTGCCTATAATTGATTTTTAAAGGTCAATAAGCAAATCAATAAATTTTATTTGACACTAATGAATTCTCTATTAAAAAGCGCGGGGCAAAATACAGATGAAAAAACATATTAATGATCTTATTGTCGTTTTGGACAGGGTAACGAGGAAATAACGGTGCCAACAAAACGCAACTTCGGAGCATTGTCGTAAAACGTCCATAAATCAGAATGATAGCGACAAAACGTTGTATTAGGAGTGGAGTCGGGGTTAAAATAGAGTCCTAAATGTCACTGGGTCCATGAACTTGCCTTTGATGCACAATAATCCCGCTAATTTATGTCTGGAGTCAACGTACTTGCCGTTTCGATGCCCAGATGCTCGGTTTGGCTTTCAACTGAGGACATGAATGTATTTCCCGTCACTCAAGAATCGAGACCGTCTGGATTCTATCCTCGATTTTCATCAAGTACCACTTCATTATAATAGACACGCTCATTTATTTTAGATCCACTTGCCGTTCAAGACCCGACAGTAGTTTTAGAAGAATGTTTTAAATACAATGACCATTCAGATTTAGGATGATATCAAATCGTGGGCGAAAATAGTAAAAGAAGATGAAGCGTGTTTCACATTCGGCGAGATTCAACAGTGGTAAACGAACGTCACTGATATATTATGAAAATTATATAGGGAAATAATGCAGAACATAATGCAAGATTGAATAATAATGATTCTAAATATCCTGCGAATAGCTCAACATGAATAATACTGTACCTGCGTTTGAAGAAATTTATTTAGTATAAATAAATCCACCTATTTTCAACATATTGGAAAAATAAAAAAACGACAGATACATGTTTTATATCTTGTACATTTTATCCAGTACCATAAATTATATCAACTTATTTAACCCATAAGCTTGTTCAAGGGAACTACAATAGGCAATTTGTTAAAACAAGTTTCGAGTACCGAATAAGCAATTTGCGTTCCGGAGGAAGCCAATTTGTGTTATACAGTGGCCGTCCGTCATCGAATGGACTATTACAGCTTCCCATCAGGGTTGTCTAACTACCGTGAGCATATCTATAAATAATACATCTGAGGTACTATAAATTCTAAAATATTTGATGTGTTATTGATAAATAAAGGTGTGAATCAATTGCGTCGATTTTATGGCAATTATTTTTGATTTCAAAGATAAGTCTTTAAAACCCAAAGAGTAAGAAGTACATAAAAACTAATTTACTTGTTCTAGCAAGATATGGAAAAAAATGATTTTGTTACATCATAGTTGACTTGCTCAATCGATGATTGAGTGATGTCTCTAATGATTGATGATTAATAAACTGTGTGTATTATCATCAAATAATGATTGATTGATTTATGAAACGATACAATTAAAATATTTGATTTATGTTTAAACATGAAAGAAGATGAAAGTAATAAATACATTGGGATTAAAAAAAAACAACGCGGTAAACATAAATAAAAACGATTTACCACAAAATTAGCCATAAATAGGATTCCCGGTAACCCTGATTATTAAAGTCTCCCGAAGCGGATCTGCGGTGCGGGTCATTTGTAAATGGAACGAAACGGTCCCAACTGAAGCGACACTCAAGAGGCCGCATATTAAGTGCTCTATTTCGAAACGGTATATTTTTAATTTTGCAAGTCTGATGCGCCTGTTGCGTAATGGATTTGGCACGGAGAAAGGAATATTGTTCCAATGCATTTGATAGTGTTCTAAAATATTTATGTACGAGGGTACTAGCTCCAATCCGCTGCTTCAATCGCAAGTGCTTAAATATAAAATAGGCTTATATGTATATTTTTATTGAGTTTCCAATTTCGAAAGAAACAATGAATCATCATCCCAAGTGAAACCAATATTGTAATATACACTACAAAATTAAATTCATAACGGGAAATATGCAAACCGATACATTAATTCCAGATAATGCTATTTATGTTTTCTTTAATTCATAAATATTTATTTTTTATGCCTTTCTCATAGTATCTGCATAAATGAAAAAGAAAGTGTTAAGAAACAAATGCAAATTTATTCGAATGGTTAAGATAAGTGGCGTGCAAGACAATGAGATGTGAAGTGAATGCGAACTTAATTACGTAAAGTACTTCCTTCCTAATGAGGATCATTTCAAATGAACCGGCAACTTAAAAGAGGCGTGAACATTAATGGATTTACTTGAGAAAAAACTAAAGCATACGAGAAACCGTGAATCTTGGAAAACGTGAGACTAGCATTCATATGTTGGTCTTTGTTTGGCTTTGGAAAATAAATATATCAATGCCATATGGGGAAATGGGCACTTGTTGCAACACATCTTCTACATGCATGGCCGGTGAAAGCAAACAAATTGTACAAGCTGGATATAAGTTATGCGCAGCGAAGTTGATGATTGCTAATATTTACGCGGTGAAAATTTGAAATTGGCTTGATAACGACCCTATTTCCTTTACCGGCAGAAAATGATATTAACTATATTTGAGGAGAAATCCTGACTTCGACGTACTAACACCAATAGCAACCAAGGTTCAATTTGCAATAAAACTTTAGCTATGAATTTGCCGTTCTGTTTGACGTTTGATTTTGACGTTTACGGAGCGAACACAACAAACTATTGCACCACCCATTATTGGTTTGCCCGCTTCCGTTCTGGAAATTTTGACCTGAAAAATTAACCCCGTGGTCGTCCGAAAACTTTGGTCGACAATGCCGAATTAAAGACGATTGTGGAAGCTGATGATACTCAATCTACGGCTGAATTAGCAGCAGATTTCGACGTTAGCATCGAAACAATATTGGTCCATTTGCGTCTAATTGGCAAGGTAAAAAAGCTTGACACATGTACCCCATGAACTGAATGATCGCCAGTGCGAAGTATGTGTCGAGACGTGCCTTGCACTGCTCAACAGCCATACAAATGAAGGAATTCTGAACCGCATTGTTGCAATCGTAAGCGCTCAGTGAGTTTGTTGGATCCTGGTTCAACACCCAAACAGTGCGCTAAACGATAATTTACCCCTAGAAAAGTGATGGTCATTGTTTGGTGGTCTAACGCGAGTGTAATTCATCACATCTTCTTACCAAACGGGATGGATGTATAATGAAACGAGGAAATGCATTCGAACAGTCATATTGCAGTTTCGACAGCAATAAAAAAATCTCTACCAAATGAAAAGTTAGTTCCGAGAATAAAATGTACAATGACAACACTGTCATTTTATTATCTGAACGACATTCACACGGTACCTGGGTAAGGCGGAAGGTACTCGTAGTTCCAATCCATTACGGCACTGTCAACTCAATCGTGCGCGGGAGTCGACGAGGCGGCAAGGTCGAAACTGCACTGGCCCACACCGGCACACTTCCAAATAACCTCGGAGCGTTATCACGAGGTATTAAAGACCATTTCGATACAATCCGCACATCCTAAAATCAACGGAAATCTAGCATCCGCTGAGATTTAGAGCTAGACCTAGTGCGAACACTGTAAGGCATCGATTACGTTGCGCGCCCTAATGCTGCAAGTAATGATAGACGGAAAACTAACGTTAACTGAAGCGCAAATTGTCGTCAGAAAACAAACGTACAAAAATAAACCTTGTCACGAAAGGAACTGCGTCTGGCGAGATGCAAAAATAATACAGCAGCACACCGCACAATACAGGTATAACACTGTAACGAACGCAAGGTGACCTCAATATAACTGCAATTGAGCAGACTATTGAGTTTCCTCATAGATTTCTTGCAGAGACAAAACAACGCGTGACCGAGAACGTGTGCAATAGAAATAATGTATTCCTCGCAAAACCTAATTACGTCGGGTTCATTACACTAATAATGACACGAATACTAAATTGGAATCCGAATTTGGCTGAATTTCTCAAGTGAATAAACTGACACCAGCGTTATAACACAAATAAAAGTGAACTAGACGTGTCAGAAACTCCCAACCGAGCTTGCTATATTCACTCTGAAATAAAGGTTATCAAATGCCAATTACTTTGCCGGCGACTTTTGATAAAGAAGAATATTAATTAACTATTTAAAACGATAATTTGTTAGGTTATATTTTAAATGACGTAACAACGTTTGGGGGTTATAAAGGATAATGTAACAAAAAAAATTATACTGGGTACAAAAAGTCTTTAGAATTGAAAATATTATTTGATGATACAACCCAATACATAAACTATGTTAAATATTTGTAATCTTCATCCATTTTTTAATTCAGATTAGCAATCGTTATCGGCATATTAAAACATTCTTCACCAAATTGAAACAGGAACTACGTGGATACGTGAGTGAAATTATCAGTTTCGTAACAAATTCAGTCACGTAAGAGCCTTACGGTGTCGAGGGATCGAAGCGTTGAAAGGAAACCAATTAAAACCATAGACAACTATCGTAAATTGCCACTTACATAACCTGTAATGGTAAATTAAGTTGTAAAGATAAGCAATCATAATCCAAAATCAGATGATATAATACTAGATGTAGTTTTAATGGCGTAGACGGAAAATATGAAACCACTTAGGAAGTTACATAAGCAAGAGATAAATAACTAACACCGGTTAATAACGATAGAGCAAAGACAAGCTGTGGTCAAGAAGTATTTGCATATACCAATTGACATATCTATCTGTCTCCTAAGTGGCTTGAACGTTTGTCAGTTGTTGGTTGCGTAAACGGTTGCAGTTCTGTAGTTTTAACATCACGGCCGGAGATAATGATCAGTAAAAGGCTGGGGAAAAAAACGGTAGTCCGGTCGAGTTGACCTACAAACGATACGAGACGACTAATTTTGGAACTAATGTAGTAATTTTCAAAGAAACGTAATACTAAAGTCGTTAATACGGAAACCAGTGTTCTTTAATTGCACGATATACTTGGGGTGAACATTCTCAGCAACAGGTATAACTGCGCATATCAATACAGTTAAAGTTTAAAGTATTTGAGGATTTATAAACACAGTTGATATATCATAAAAGATAAAAACATTTTGTAAGAAATTCTTGTTCAAGAAATAGTATTATACATTTCTAAAATGACGCAGCGCAAAGGATATTGCAAATATGGGTTTATTTCAAGCTAAGGCGTGAATATGCATGAAAACGTTTATCATGCTTAGGGGTTTAGAGTAGAGATGCAAATTATATAATTAGCGACGCTGCAAGGAACGCGGCATGCTAATAGTGTGTGCGGCGTGGGTTCGTTAGGACGGGTATTGTGGGCGGACCAGACCCACGGAGATCAGGTCAAGTACACCATTTGCGTTCGAATTTAATTTATTTATATTAACATTGCGCAGTTTTACAACAATGTTGGAAATAATTAAGCTGAAGATGCTTGTTTTATTGAATATAAAGTTCATCTCGTATAATTTAACGTAAGATTATTTTTTTACAATATTGCATGAAATGCTATTATCGAATCCAATCAGCCTTTCGATGTCCAGTGCTAAACAGCCCTCTCCTGCTGAGAGTTTTGGCCAATAGACATGCGTGTTGGTGACCATAGGAGATGTTGGAAGACGCTGCTAACCATCTCCTGCCTTAAGTATCCTCCTACGGCATCTGCTATCCAATGTATATTTTTAATTATCGTCGAACACTTACCAACTTCTTCATCGTTGTTATTATTAGTCGTCGAAGCAACTGTTACACTCATTTTTGACATTTTATCACTTTTAATCGTTTTGAATTAGTCTAATCACTAATCACTTTGTTAATATAAGCGTTACAGGAGAGAGATTGCGTCACATTTTGTAAGATCTTTAAAAGTCAAGATGGATACCACATTTCGTTTCAATTTACAGTTTTAAACATCAGATTTTTAATGCAGACTTTTAGAGCTAATAAAAGTACCGTACCGAAGTACCGAATCTCGGACGCGTAAGAATGGTACTAACTTAAAGGCAATCTTATTTGGTAATAGCGAGTTTTTATGTAACCCTATTATCGCATCACCTTTTTGGGACAGTAGTCTCATTGACAACAAGATTATCAATTTGCCTGCGGTTAAAAAGCGCACTCTAATTGAAATAACGATTGTTATCTAACTAGTGAGAACTGTTTACGTGGGCTTACAGTGTGGGATGAATGGTTCATCACAATTATTATCATCTACCGATTTCTCTTCTGCTCACTTAGAGATACTTAATAAAACGTATAGTTAAGTGTTCATGAAGGTGATTTCTTAGATAGAAAAGCCGTTTCTATTACAATTATTGTTTGTCATAAAATTAGTCGCGGGGAAAACATTTAATGCTTAACTGTATTCTTCAAGGTAAACTGCTTTTGTATAGCTTGAATAGAATTCATAATAGGGCAACCTTTTTCATAAGTCAGCTGTTTCTTTAGCCTTAAACAATACATCACGTAGAATTATATCGATAAAAGAAATATACGGCAGAGTTAGCGGTAAACGAGATGAACTGGAATAGCCGGTCGGTTAACCGTTACAGTCTGACAAACTCAATTAATGAACGAATTAATCTCTAAACGCCCTTACAATAGGGGACAGAATCGCATCTTCGGAAATCTGATGAACGATTAAACGCACGAGCTATTAATAAGGAATTTTGATCGACCGACTAATTACACGGTAGCTATAATGCGGATACCGATAATATGATTCCTTTCACCATATATGGCTATATCGATGAAAACATCAGATTTTTCAAGAAGGAAAACACAAAACGATGTAGTCAGTTGATTTGAGTGCATTAAATTTCGAGGTTTACTTTTTAAATTCAAGCAAGTACGCAAGTATTTAAACTGAGTGCATTTTTGGTCGGAATTTTGGCCAAACGAATCAAATCAGGCCAGACGGTCATAATGAATTCACCTTTTTTAGCTAGTTCCTTTAAAGTAAAGTGTGCTCATCTCTCTGTATACGGATATCAAAACGTACGACAATAGAGGCAGCTTTTTAGAAATTTATTCTTATAAACTGCTACAAGAGGACATTCACCTCGAGACGTTTTTTAAAAACTTTGTTAATTTGTACTGCACTTACAAAAACGCAAAAGCAAAGATGTTAACGGAGCCGTGGTTTCGAAAAACTCGATACAATTTTTTATTTTAATGGAAATGTTTTGAGTGATCGTCTGGGTTTTTTGAGGTTCGTTGACAAAGAACATATTTTTATTTTTTTACCATTGACGATTTAAATACTTGCTCAAAAATAATTTTGTGTTCGATGCGCAGACGAGTCGCTATCTACGTACTTGACAACTTTAGATCGCTATTGGAGTTTTGGTCTGGGTGGTCTACGTGAGTCCTTGATCCGCAACATTATGTTAAAATGCAAATTATTAACGGTAAAAAAACTACACGCAAGCAACACCGGGCTATTTATAGACTTGACTAATAATGTGATTATCGCTGACATTTCTTACATAACATATGTCATAACTGAAAAGTAAAATTGCAAGTTAATCGTGTTGCATATTAATTAACTTCGATACTTATATTATACTTGTAGATCAATTCTCAAGTGATTGAGAGCCTGTGGAGAAACTGCGTCACGCGTGGCCAAGTGAATCCTGCACGGCAACTTTCGTAAACCACTCATGTTGCATGTTTAACTTTTTTATTCGACGACCCGCGTGGCGGAGCGGTCACCATACAGGTCGGACACGCAGTGGGTCCCGGGTTCGATCCCCGGCCAGACAGAAATTTGAATGATGAGTTTAGGTTTCTGTTCTGG
>MOOZ01000373.1:1140226-1158025 GCA_002930495.1 Cecropterus lyciades
AAAAAAAAAACAAAATTTTGCATTTTAATTACAATAATATCTAATAACTATAGATATACATTACGGTAAGAATAAAATTAAATAGTCATTTTAATCACTGAATAATAAGGAATAAGGTAAGTGTGCGGTAACGGTTACAATTCTCAAACAAATTAAGAAGTTTTTATAAACCATCAACCTTCTACTTTAGTCAACTTTATTGCAAAAAATTGCATAAGTTGATGAGGACAATTATTCAAAAAACTTTAAAATTATTATACAAAAATAATTTCAGTAATGCCTTGAACAATAAGGAGCCACCAGCTTTATTGCAACTGAGTAGGTAAACTTAGTAAGTGAACAGCAAATAGTGACCTCATTTACTAGGTCAATGCACGTCGCTTCATTGTTACACAGTGCAAAATAATATTTCGTCAATTATTTTCAATTTAAACTCAAGTAGAAAACGGGTATTTGGCACAAAATTTTCCGCTACTAAAAATTTATTTAACTACGAGAAGAAGAACCAAAAACGCCGCACAAAAACTTAAATTTAAACAAAAAAGTAGAAAGTTATGTTAGAAAAGTACTTTAACCACGCGACTCTGGTTTTACCACTTGATAATAAAAGAATATTCTCTAAAATGTTATCAATAAATTATACGGTAATTTTATCATACATCTGAACGTAACTATAACTGAATAAAAATTCAATTCACTGTTATCTCATAATTCCATTTTTTTCATTCAAGAACAATACATTTAACACGTTAAGAACTATTAGCAATAATCGCTAGGATGCTGACACATGACATGAATATCTTTAAACAATAGAAATGATACGTAAGCAAGTTTTAAGTATGAACAACGTGTATGCTTATAGAAATAGAATTAATGTCTTCTGAACTTTACTTAGCAACCCAATGAGTTTCCCTAACAAGAAACAACAGAATTTTAAATTACAAACAACAAAATATTCAATCAGAAATGTCAAACAGAACTCAAAAATAAATTATTCTGTGAAGTAAACGTAACATTTTTACATTTTATTTCTTTGAATGGATCACAAACTTAGTTACTAATGTCACATTAGCTGTACTCCGCGTTTTCACCTGCGCAAAAAAAATGTGCCTTAAATTTGAATCGCAATAACTTTTGATGGAGTAGATGGTTTTTAATGATATTAAGACGTAAATATTACCCTTACATATGAATTTTAAAACATTTCAATTATTTAAATTAAGTAGTCACGTTAAATGCGATTCCAAACACAGACAAACGGAATGTCAAAAATACTTAAAGTTACAGAAATTTCTATCTTCTTCATAGGGAGGGAGCCAAAAGTATTTTTCAACCCACTTCCCAATGGAAAGAGGTTATCTATACGTCTCGTATATATTTTATTATTAATATGTGATACACAGACACGCGAGTCTTTTATTTTTATGTGTATAGATAATATGCATAGATTAATAAAGAATTTCAACATCGTTACTTTTTCAATCTGTCCAATATATCGTGTTCAATAGTGTGACAAGAATTATTAACTTGACTTTGTAATGTTAAACCTATCCTTTGAGTGTAGAAATAGTCCAAAAAGTAAAGAACGAGCGGAGGAGTGATACATGTCCTCGGAGTTTATAAACTGGACTATTTTTAAATAATCTATTTATATTTAACGTCTTACGTTTTTAAGCTTTTAAAGCACTGTTCGTTTAAGGATAAAACGTTTTTAAGTGGTTCAGTAAAATTACATTTATTTTGTAAGCATCAGCCTTAAATAAAGGTTAACTACTTAACTAATTCTTCTGAGGGGCGGTTGAGTATATACCATAGTTAATATTTTTAAAGACGGGCTAATTAAATCACACTAAAATTAAAATTACAAAAAATAAACGCGATGAAATGCGAATTTTTCTCCTTTGAAAGTCCGTTATAAATGACAATTATGAAATGAACAATGGACCTGAACTTATTTTCAGATGATTGTATGGAAAAATTGTCACTACCACTACTTGTGACTACCTTAATGTTTGCCATGGAAAGGAATGATTGTATTAATTATGTAAATGTAAAAAATGTCACAAGTAAAATAAAAGTGCGCCAATTATTTTCTCACTACGTACGACTACAGATATTTAAAATATCGGTAGTCGTTATTTACCACCAACCCTTAACCATTAAAATATTCATACATGCATTGAACGAAGCAAATAATACCTACAATGTAAGTTGTACACAAAACGAAGTGGTTGATCACCGTGTTTTAAAAAATGCATGTAGATACCTGACTAAAGAAATAGAATAATAAACACCAAATTGTTCGAGAAACGCTATACACAAATGAAAAAATCTCAAAAAACGTCATTAGCAGGTGTCCTCACTTTCGCGTCGAGCAGGACGTTCCGCTTTCGTTGGCAGAAATAGCCGAGCGAGTGTGGGGAGGCGTGCGATCGCGTGCCGCATCGCCCCTTCCGGGACTTGGCCAAATTACTTCCGTGTGTAAACGTTTTAGTTTTTATTTTTTAATATATTTAAGCATATGTAAGCTATTTGACGTTATTATTGTATTCGTTCGTTGTATGTGTAACTTACATTCCATCCGGTCGGTATGAGCTGTCTTTACAACTTCATAGAAAATTTAATTACTCAAAGGAAACGAAATAATTTCTACAGAGATATAAACATTCCAAGTACATAAAGGTCATTGGCTGGTAAAATACTTAAATTTTAAAGGAACAAAACACTAGGTACTTCCACTTCTTCTGACTCTTCTTAAAGAGTTCTGCCATTGTTTGATATGAACTTAAACTTTAAACCACCTGCATTAGACCCGAAATATTTTTGTTGACATACATATGTTTAGTATTACTGTATCCCGACTAACTATACAAATTGTATAAGTTTTAAAATCTTTCAAATTTTGAGATTTCATAACTTACAAGTACTATTAATGTAGTGTCTGATAAATGTGAATGATCGCTACATAATATTTCATAGTCATTTGATAATTCTCTAATATCATTCGGAAATGCCTTTACTATGTCTTCAACTTCACACGATGCCGAGATTTATTTGAATAATAGGTTAACTTAATTAATGTTCATTAAAAATAGGCATGTTCTTTTTAACGATCGTATTTATTGTCATCATTTCCTGTTTAAATTTGACAGATAGGCGTGAACGTTTCCTACCCAACGTATGATGTCGCTAGAACATCTAGCTGGACATGCCGTCTATAAGAAAGGCAAATTAAATAATGTCGCGACCTATCGTACTACATGTGAGGCGACAAATGCTGCACAGCATTTGTTTGTTAGAGAGTGAATACCTGTTATTATGATTCTACATTTAGTGGATTTCAACTTACAGTTATACTAGATAGAAATCTAAAGAAAGATTTCTATCTAGTAACTGTAAGTTGGGCAATTAAAATGTTTGCAAAATGATGCTGATGCTAAAATCTACAGTTAAGCAACCAATTCATTAACGTGGATGCACTTTTCATCGGTATTCTCACTTTTTCTTATACCGTATATAATTGAATCGGACTGAAATGAATAATTTACGAGCAAGTGAGCTAACTTCGCAAGACCGAAGCCCCAAATACAGAATCACCTTGATCGCGACCGAGATTGTAACAAAGGGCCTCCTTCGCAAACCGGTCGTGCTCGACTCGGGTTACCATCACTTTAAAATAAAATGAATAAACGCTCACTACACCTGAAGGCCCAGGATTTCCTGCCGGTGCCATGGACACGCAAAAACGAGTTCTAGAATATTTGAACATAACATGTTCTTCAATTTATGATTTAGATATCTGCTTACCGGGGAAAAACTCGACTTTTAGATAGAAGATAGCATGAATGGTTAGCATCACGATTACAGAATCTAACTGGAGGTATCAATTTACAAGACAACGCTTCTATTTTCAAGCAAACTTCAAGAACTTTCATCCATCTTGGACGAAATTCCCCCACTAGGTTCAATTATAAAAACATAGTCAGACAACATCGTATCGATAATTGATATATCGATAGTTGATTAAATTATATCACGCATAAAATAATAAAGTCTCAAAAATAACTCCTCATTTAACGTTTCATACTTAAGTTTCTGACGTTATATAGTCGTCAGAAAAAAAAATAACGTAGTCACAAGAAGTCGGTTTAAAAAGTGCTCATTTTTTAAATTAATCCCTTAGCTATATTCTCATCTGCAAGAAGAAATGGAGATAAACATAGCACATAGTAAGCGACAAAACTGCAACCAACCACCGTGAACACAAACTGGGGAACATCCTACACAAATTATAGCATCTGGTCACCCCAAGCAACCCAAGTAAGGAAACCGCGGTTCAAGACCGCCGACCGATCTTATTTTCGCGAGTAACGAGATACCCACTTCGAACGGACCCACTGCACTGCACTTAATGCAATTGCCTGTAATTATCCTGCTCGAAAATTTTACGAAACGAACTGGTTTACGCTCCACGGATACGTGGAATTGATTAAAACCCAAAAAGCATGTTAAGAATGCAATGAACGGGAGGTACACGAATCACGATGCATGCTTCTTGTAAGTCGAGAAATCATTATTATAATTCTGTTAGGATTTGGTCAAGTGAAATTATTTGGATCATCCAGAATATAAACGAACCCTTCTTTTATGCAACGCGTTTGAATTTTATTTCGTTCAGTACTAAACTTTTTTTGAATACAAAAGCTAGTGAATTATTTTTCATAATAATTACTGTAACAAGATAATTACGACGTACAAATAATGTGAGACTCTATTTACTGTTCATACAAAAATCGAATGATGTAGGGATACCTCTGACTTAAGGTACAAAGTGCTTTATGTTTATTAAAACAGAGAAGCACAGGAGGGGTTCTCTCGGTAAATTTCTGTTTCCATGCTGCTCCATCCTACTTTGAAAATAATAAACCGGACACCAATAAAAGAAGATTTGTGTGTGATCAATTTCTGTTCTATTTGTGGTCACGTACATAGACAGCGATCCCTTAAAAAACTCGTTTATTACCTCAATGACCCTTTTTTACAGCATACAGCCCACTTGATGGTAAGTGGCTACTGCCGCCCATGGATATCTGTAATCTTTCCTAGGTAAGATCAAAGTCTCCCCTAAGGTTAGCCAAAGATGCTACCCCTGAGGACTAAGGTGGAATGCCTAGAAAAGTATGTCTCTCTTACCACACCCTTCAGACCAGAACACAACAGCGCATAACACAGCTGTTATTAGGCAGAAAAGGTGGGGCGGTGGTGCTTCCGGAGTCTAACCACAAAGAGTTCTACCACTTTGAAACTTACTTGCCCTTAGTACGAATTTATCACGTTTCCTTAGTTAAAACGAACAACGTTTACGTTTTCTCCCAACATAACAATATAACATTACACGGTATGGCTGGAAACGAATACGTAAACGTGAAATATAATGTTAGGCTAAATCGTAAACGATGATAGTTTTAAAGAAACATAATGAACTCGTACTAAAAGTATTTTTTTTTCAAGTAAGGTATCAGTGAAAAAAATGCTTTTTTGCTTCAAAAACTGATTGATATATATTTATTTTGATTTAAAATTTATAACTCGTCAACTACTTAATTTATGCCGTTTGCTTTAAAAAGTATACACGTTTTTGTTCTGTAATGGCTTAGGATATATATTGTGATGTAACTGTATTTGTATGTAACTTTATTTTTTATCTGATTGAAATAGCAAACGAGCATGCAGTCCACGTGATGGTAAGTGGTTACTGCCGCCCATGGACATCTGGAAGCAACTTCATATAGAATCTATCTTCTTCATCTTCATTCTATCTGAAGTCGATCACAGATGCGTTGCCACTCCCGAGGACTGAGATGGTCGCCTCATACATAAGTGAGTCGGCAATCACACACTTCCAACGAAACGCAAGAGCTGCTTCACGCTAGAAATAGGCGTGGCGATGGTACTTCCACGGTCGAACAACACTGGTTCTACCTGTGATGAAACCATTGACAAACCTAATAAATAAATAAAGTACCAACCTCGTACATCCCGTTGCAGTGTGGTAGACAGTGACCCGTCAGCCAACGCGACGTCCAACAGGTTGATGTTCTCCCGACAACGCGTCACCACCTCCGTCTGCGTGCCCAAACAGAAACGATTCGCTAACGGGTACGGTTATTGAGATATTTTACGTCGAATAACCTCGGTGACTGTTGTAAGTATGCGATATTCCTTTGCCTTGCAATGGTGTGATTTAATCAAGGAGTGTGGTAAAACATACTACCTAAAACACAGACATATTTACTTGTGCATGAAGCATTTATACTTATTCTTCAAGAGTATTCGTATAGATTTGAAATATGACTTACAGTGCAGTTTTGCAGCAGCAGTTTTTATATATTGCAGTTATTACAAATTATATATAATTACATATTATGCATACCTATTCGCTACTTCATTTAGATTCGACACTTAACTGGGGTAATTATTTTTTTTTATTTAGTATTTTGGATTGGTGGTGGTAGAATAGACCACACAACAAATTTTAGGATAAATAACTTACCTAAGTGTAAACTTGAGAAACAGTTTCACTACACATTCCATCAATATGTCTAAATTAAAAAAAAAGTCTAAGCAAACCAATTTGTACAATTTTAAAGTTGAATATCGCATACCTGCACACAGTTGGAATGTACAAAGCATTCCTTTCATTTATTCTACGTAAAATATCCTTCAAAATAGTGAACGTCCTAAGCTGTGCTCGACTTTTATTTTACATTTGTATATACGAATGTATATAATCAGTAAGCATTTCTTTAAAAACTCAAAGTTCACTTACTAAGTCTTTACATATCTTCCTTGCAAGCAGAGATGCACAAATTTCACTTATGTTTAAAGTTACATGTTTTACAAAAGTTAAGTTCCAAAGGCGTCATGCTAGGAATCATATCCAAAACTTTACATGCACAGGTATTCTAACTCTTTTGTTGTCTTTGCAAGTGTTGCTGGTATAAAAATGTATTTGATAAGTTAAAAGCTCACTCCAAAAATGCCAAACATTAGAAAGCCAGTCGAAAAGCCCAAACGCATAAGAAATTTAGAATTTCGAAGCCTATTTTTTGTTCAGATCTATGTTGATAGAGAAAGGTGTTAATTGACTGAAACTCCATATTTAAAACTGACACATTTATTCTTGTAAACATTTTACAAAGATCAATTAAGTTTTAACATTTTGTAAAAAGAAATCAATTAACAGCCAAGCCCTAATCAACATGATGATTAGTACATGATTATGTATACATAAATATGACGTGAGATATTTAGGAGTTCAGTCAAATCACATATTAGTTAGACGCCTAAAATGAACTATTTATATTGTGTTAGTCACGCTAACGGCTATACTTATATCACGCATTGACAAGAAATCACTTTGTGTTATACTAACGTAGATATAAAATAAATTATCGTTATCTAGATAAGACTCCCTCGTTCGTGAGCTGTGACGAATACGTCAGATTTGACAGGTGTCAATTCGATGTTTCTACTGCAGTCGATTCATTCAGCGGCACACGTGTAGCTATTATATATTTAAATATATATTATAGCTGACCTTTACCCCGCAGTAGTATTTCAACAATAAACTATTGGATAAACTGTTTCGAGATATGCCAAATATTTGAAAAATTAAATTTTAATTGATATCTAATTTCTTTTAATATCATTACTAATGAAAAAAACTCTAATATGTTAGTTCAAAGTTTGTTTTTCATTGATTAAACTCGAAAACATCAACTATTTTTTTTAGATCTGTACGTTTCTTATCATAACGTGTCATACGGATTATGAATACCCATACCGTGTCTCAATATAATTCATATTTAAATTTAGCTACGTGTGAACCGATCCTAAACATTGCGCAGTTACGCTCAAAACCGTGTAACTACCGTTAACTTATAGACACAAAATATATTACCGGAATATATCCAAAAGTTAGATTTGACCTAGCACCAAGTTATCACCACCAAGGGGAGGGGTTTAAAGGAAAAAATAAAAACAGGCAGTTAGTATAAATAGAACTTAACTACACAAACACATTCACAAAACCAATCAAATACGGTTAGTAAAAAAAAAAAGAACACACTGAAGATTCGACGCACAAAAAAATAAATATGTGATTTGAAAGTTGGGACAGTTTCACTTTCTCTATTAATAAATAACAAAAAAAAACATAAATTTACAATCAACATTAAAAGTGAAACCATGCCTTTATAGCGCAATCGTTTAATATAATTTAAGAAAAAAAAACATCGTAACAAGGACTAAAATGACAGCTGTCAAATATTTTTTTGGTAAGTTACGATAATGTCTACGAATAAACTAATTTGTTAATTAGCCTACAACTTGTGCTATAAACATTGTTAGGATTCGATAGCCGTCAATCGTCCGTGAATAGTGCAATACTGCGATTGTCAGACTTTTGCGTAGTTGCATTTATATAGTTGTATAAATGCTTTATATTTGTACCTAAAATTTACGACTAACTTTAAGAATGCAACTATCGCGTCCGAGACATCGATGTACAAAGGTTAACATGAATAAATATTCTCAGTTTATAAAATTTTGTAAATCTTTTTGTAATTTTAAGAGCAAAAAGCCAATTATAGTACTAACTTATCAACGTATCCATTTAAGCATAGATATCAACCAAACTATAAATATTATTTTTTATCGAAGGAATGTTATACATTAACACGCGATTTTTTTGACATTTACCATTTCGCGCGTATTAATAAAATTGAAGGGACTCGATTACTTAATTTACAATCTGTGGTTATGTTCATTGCTTTTTCTAAGATAATAATAGATTAGACGTTATCCAAATCCATATAGATTAAAAAAAAACAAGTTATATCTAAAAAATGTCGAGTGCATCGTAATATCTGACAACCGCAGTACTGCATTTATACGTGTAACAAGCCCAAGCGTTCATTGCAGGTGTATGTAGACTATCAGTAGGACGGAGAGCGCCGCGATCGCTAGACAGAGTCGCGCACGAAACACCGGCCGACGGTTATAATCTGTATCGAAGGGCCTTACGTAGTCGAACGCGCGTAGGAGGTCCGGCGACGCCTCTTGCCTCGCCAACAACGCCTCGGCCGCTTCTAGTTGCCCGCTCGAACGACGCACCAGCGATCTCACTTCCTCGCTCTCCGACTCCGAATCGTCCCAGTTGCGACGGCTGTGCTTTCTCGACGGCGATTCTCCTTCTGAATCGGCGCTACCCGTGGAACGACGACGCAACTCAGTGAGCGCAACCTTTTGTAGTTCACTCTCGTTGCCGTCCCTTCGTCTCCGGTTGAGTGAATCGAGGATATCCGGACGATTGTTCACTTCGGTGTACTCTAGTGAGCTGTTCACTTCGTCGCTCGTCGGGTTTGAGTTATGTCGACGCCGACTCAGCGCTTGAACGTTGAGCAAATCGAATTCAGGCGAGCGTTTACTGTTCTTCCGCTCGCTTTCGGATGGCTTGCGGCGTCGAATGCCATCGTTGCTTTCGATGCTTGTGTTATTTCTAGACCTTTCCAAACTGTCGAGGAGCGTCTTCTTGCGTTCGGCACTCGACATCGACTTCTTCGGTTTTCTGGACGGCGTTTCGACGGGCGAATTTCTCGTGGGCCGTTTGTATCTAGGCAGACTTCTCTCCCTGGATATATCGGAAGGTGGTCTTCTACGCCGCGTGCCACTTGGACTGTGTTCGTTCTCGGGTTGAGCGGATAAACTTGAGCAACAGTCAGATTGTGAGTCCAGGAACGCTCTGTAGTCGTCGCCAAATTCTAGCAGACGTCTAGCGGCATCCGAATCAGGCGCTTCTGAGTATGGTTCCGAATTGTATTTCTCCTGTTGGCAAAAATATGTAAGGGGTTGAAATTAAATTTTATTCTTGCAATTAGCACAAAAAATACAGACAGTACAACATATTGCAAGTAAATAGTAATTACGAATTAGTTTATGTTCTCACCTGATAGAAATCCCAAGCTTGCTCTGAAAACGAACTATGCTCTTCCGTACCGGCGGTCACACTTTTGTCTATATCGGAATCCTTGTCCACACTCAGGTCCCATAGCTGACTCGGGTCACCAAGACTCAAGGCCAGGAAAGTTCGTTCCCTCTCCATACTCTTCGCTAGCCTGGGCCTCACGGGACCTCCCTCGGGACCTAGTTTGAAGCTGGGAGCGACTATCTCTGGCTCCGTTTGCTCGGGAATGGCACTATCTTGTTCCTTAGTCGAGATGTGCGTCTTCTCGATGCTCCGCCGCAAGTGTGCGATGGTGGCCAATTGTTGCTTGATTAGTTCCTCGTCGCTGTCGTTGCCTGATGTTGATGTTGTGTCGAACCTACGGAGGGCAAGACTTTAGAAAATAGAACCTAATGGAATATTAAGGATTAATCTCGTGATCCGCTGAAGAATACAAACATATCTGATTTGGTCACATACTTTCCGTTGCAGTGTTAAAAATATCTTCTTTATGCATGTAATATATGACATTTATGTGAGTCCTACATTTGTAGTTTAACTACCTCTCATAAACAGTTTTTAATTTAACGAAAAGTAAAGAAACTTAGTATATTCATTCTGCAAGCTTATTAAGTAATATTTTACAAAAAATGTTGAGACTTTTGACAACCAAATTTACCCAGCCCAATGATTGCACCCTTGTCAATAGCTACGGGGAGGGGATAGTTGCAACCCCTGTGGACTAAGTTGGAACGAACGTCCGAGGTGACAAAAATGTCTTTATACCACACCTTTCAAACCAGAATACCGCAGCGCTTAGCATTGCAGTTAGTATAGAGAAATAGGTCTGACGTTTGTGTCTGGGTCTGGTGAGTTCTATCATCTTCACTGTGACTACATTACATAACTCACCTATTCTTCCTACTGGTAGCTGGATCACTGGCTGCACTCCTTTCATGTTTATCCTCGATTTCTGGACTAAGTCTTCCACAGAACGACAACGACTTGACCAATCGTTCTTTTCTCACCGCGGAGCTGTTGTGTCGCCTAAGCTTTAGTCGTTTCCGACGCAACCAACACTGTTTGTCGTTTGCTTCAACGCACGATGTGCATGCCTCCGTCATGGTGTTTGTACTGGACACGTGACCCTGGAAGGTGAGTGGTCATTGAGAATGGAACAAAGCTAGTTTCATTGCATCTTCCCTCCACATGATTGGAAGAAAGGGAGAGGAAGTTTATAATACCATGAAGGTACGCTATTTTTTGACCAAACTAACAAAACAAATTGATCAAATTGATAATATGAAAATAGTTTATCAAAGTAGTAAAAATTTATGAAATAGAAGTTACGTTAAGAAAACTTCAGAAGTTACGAAAAATTGATTTTTACAATATAAAGGTCACATCAACCATCTATTTACAAGATCCAATATCCTTGCGAAGGGAGGTTGCCGCTTTTTGCCACGACGGGCGATGCAAATGCATGCAATGCAAAAACTTCCAAGCGCATTGGTTTTCGTGCATATATCTTATATGTTATAGGTTATTCTAATGAACAGATCAAATCTTGATCATGTGCTGTAGCACATTCGGCCTTATTCATAGAATGATAACCACGTGAATTGGCAGAGCCATCTATACAGTTTTAAACAACTAAGACATAGCAGATCCGAAAATAATTTTACAAAAGGTAAGCGACTTGAACCAATCCAAATATCTGATTTTATTAAGGTAAAAAAATAAACTTTAATTCATATAATCTTTTAATCTGTTGTATTAAGTCAAAGCGTGTTAGAAAAATTAATAAAGTGATTTTTAATAACGGGTATTAGTTTATTAACATGTTTTAGCACTGAGATTAAATATATGTTATATTACACTTTTTGAACATTAGGCGATGATTATGTATTATTTTTATCATCCATCACACAAAGCTTTATTATTAACGAGTTCTTAGTATTAGGGGTTTTAAGCTCTATAGTTAAACTTGACAACTAGAAAAGACTGTTACTCCATCTGAGAACTATTTAACAACTTTAGTATATATGTATATCTAAAAATAATTAGACGGGATTAGCTGTAGTCAAACTGCAAATCCGTTAAAAAGTACCCACGTCTACGGGCAACAATCATGAGACGATATTAGCCGTACCATAACTACAAATCCATTAAACGGTACCCACGTATATACATATGTGCCAAAAATCATCTGGCAGTATCAGCCGTAGTCGAACTACAAATCTACCACAACAGTGTACAATCCATACAATACCTGCACAGTAGTCGAACTGCCGCGTAACTTGGAATTGGAATTCGCCGGCGTCACCCGCTGCGAGGCGAGGGTGTTCAGCGCGGATTCGGATATGGACATGTTGTGCGACATGGGCGCGGGCGCGGTGGGCGTGGCGACCGCGCCGGCCGCGCCCAGCTGCGACAGGCACGACACGGACCACGGCCGCGCGCTCGCGCCGCCGCGCTTCTTGCGCAGCTGCACCTATGCCGTTACATACGTCGCTGTTAGCTACGGGTGCACGTCGTGGTTACGTGGGTTGGACGTGTTGTGCGACGTGGACACCACGCTGGTCACGTGTTAAATCGTTGCTGTGTTAAGAATGTGTGTCGTGGTGACGTAGGATACGCATGTTGTGCGACGTGGGTTGTGCGCTCGCGCCGCCGCGGTTCCTGCGCAGCCGTGCATGTGCGTGTGTGTGTGTATGTGATGATGACTCAGTATGGACATGTCTTACCCAGCAACGTAGGTTAAATACGTGTGCATATTTGTCGTGATGATGTGGGTTGGACATGTTGTGCGACATGGCCGTGGACGCGATCACGTGTTACATACGTTGCTGGGTTAGGTACGTGTGCGCGTGTGAGTGTGCATTTGTGTGAGTGTGTGTGTGATGGTGATTTATGATAGTTGGACTCAATATGGACGTGTCGTGCAACATGGACGCGGGCACAGCGAGCGTGGTGACCTGTCCTATATTATGTGTTAGATACGTTGCTTTATTAAGTATGGCGTGTGTGTGATGGCGACGTAAGATAGAGGTGGCCTCAGTATAAACATGTTGTGCGACATGGCCGCGGGCACAGTTACATATTACATACGTTGGATTGTTAAGTACGTCCGAGCACGTGTCAGTGTGTGTGATAGTGACGGAGGACAGAGATGGTAATAGATGTGGACATATCTTGAGGCATGGGTGTTAGATACGTCACTGGGTTAGGTAAGTGTGCGTGTATGTCATAGAGACATAGGATGTGTATGTGGTGCGACATGGGCTTGAGCATAGTCACGTATTACATGTGTTGTTGTGTTAGGTAAGAGTCCGTCCATTTGGTTGGTGCCGTATTTAAGACATGTGCGACATGGGCGCGGGCACAGTCACGTTGTTACATTCGTTGGTGTGTAAGGAACGTGTGCGTGTGTTTGTGGTTGATGGCAATGGAAAAATGGTGATAACGGAAGAGATTAAGGAAAAAAATGGTAGATTTAATTTTTTTTTCATGAGTGATGTAGGAAACATACGTTAGAAATCGAAATAGAGATAAATTGAGGGAAACAAATGGTAATTTAAATATTTTTTTCTAAAGGATATTTTGATATATAATATAAAATGATATAAGGACATATATACACATATGTACGCAACTTAAGGCATATATTTTGTTTTATATACACATATACATGATACATTTCACAAACATATGACATAGAATACATTTGACATAAAGCATTTGGTACAATAATATATACACACGAAAAATAAATAATTAATCTATGGTTTCATGAACTTATTAATCTTGAAAACAATTATTCTTGAAAACTTATAAAAATTACAAGAGACTAGAATGTAACATGTTCGAGTATAAGAATTCTGAGAAAAGCTTGGAATTTGAAAAGAAAGTAAAAGACGAATGTGCAATTCATGCTTGTGTATAAACAACGTATAACAAAAAGTTGCAAATATGAAATACGAAGACCGAAATTCACACAACAATAGTGACAACGGCACAGTGAGCGACAGTGACACACACAAACAAAGACCTGACCAACATGGAACGACACATTGAGCGATCAGTCACATTCACGTGAAAGTCAATTACATGGCAGTATTAGGGGTGTGCGAAAAATTAGAAGTTACGAATTATTCGTCCCGAATAGAATATTGATATACGATTCGAAATTCGAATCGAATTCTCGAATTTTTTGAAAGTTCCCGAATAATTCGAAAAAAAAATCGAATAGTTCCTTTTTTAGAATTATTTTATTATTCACAAATTATCGAGAGTTTTGTCTTTTAAAATGAATAAGTGGAAATAAACTGATTCAACCAGTGAATATACTCACTCGTATGCGCGTAGATATTCTGTTGATTGATTCAACTAATGAATTGATCGATTCGAATTTCGAATCGAATATTAACATTCGATTCAATTCGAACGATATTCGCACACCCCTAGTAGTTGACCGTAATGAAATTGTTAAGACAAGACGCGAGGAAAGCGAACAAAAAAGCGATACATATGAATGTATTAAGCTTCTTTTTACCTTGGCCTGGTGAGTCGGCGTGACCGTACATGTCGATGTGCTCATGTCCATAGATGAATGCAGATTTCGTTCTTCAGATGTCAATGAAGTGTCCACTTCGCTCTCGGTGGTGTATTCGCCAGAGGCGTCGTAGCTTTCTGTGCCCTGAAAACGGAGAAACGTCAATTTTAAAAGACTTGAGATGTTAATAAAGAAACAATCCAAGTGACAGTGACTAAGTGTCACTTTATTGTTGCTCGGAAACAATTTAAATACATTTTACGACTCTATATACACATTGATGGGTACTTTATATATTTGTCTTGAAAAACAAAATAAGAAATACTTGTACACAAGCAAGAACACGCTTAGTTAATTAATAATTTTAATGAGAATATTCAAACATAGACAATTCATAATTAAAAAGAATTGGCACCAACAAAAACGGCTAATTGTGTATCGTGTTTCATAAATATGTAAAGTGAACAATTTTCATTTATTATTGTCTAAATTCTATAAAGTTAAAGTAAATGTTCTTTAAACCATTTTTCTTTTCCAGTTGGATAATAAATTTAACCATGATTACCTTATTAGGGATTGTTAATGAAAAAGAAAATACCTGGTTCGTGTCGTTTTTGCCATCGGAACTTTGATTCAACCACTCCTTGATTCTGGACATTTTGGCTCGGCTGACAGATTTTCCTTCTTCGTCGAAAAGCGGCTTGAAGTTTCTGTTGCCTTTCTTTTTTGCCATCTGTTGTTGCGCTTGTTTCTGTACCAATTCTTCAGCTTGAATTACCAATCTCTCTATATCCTTACATCTGGCATTTTGGTTTTGGTCTACTCGTAACAGATCAGGAGTGGGCGAGTCAAGTTTCGGTTTTGGAGACGGAAGCGTGTCTTTCTTTTCGTCGAGTGGCAGTTCACATTGAATTTCTACCGATGACGTCATTATGTCAGTAGAATCTTCGTTCCCGATCTTAGCGCCACCAACGTAAGTCCATTCCTCTTCTGATGATTCCTCCTGAGATTTCTCGTCAGTTTCAATCACTTGCCTGTCGGAATCCGTGTCATGGTGTCTGAAGTAGAATGTGGCACAATTTTTTGATTTTCTGTCCGACTGATTGAACTTTGACGTATCAACTGGTTTCTTTCGTTTGACTACCGTTGGTGGCGTTTTGACTTCTTTGGGGATTAATTCTATGTGCTGATCGTCGTGAAAATGGATGCCTGCAACAAATAAAAGGATACGACTGTTTGTTAAGCGTTCAATAGCCACGATAATGTTTGCATTTGTTTGTAAACAACGCACTTCTTCAACAATACGTTAGAAACGCATTGTTTTTACATTCAAAACATTCAGCGATAGTGGCCGCATATTATTATCTTTTGTGAGAAAATGGAAAGCTTATAGCTTCATTAATGGATGCGTTTGAATAGATGTGATGTGTGTATGTGAACGTAAAAAGTGATATCATTGCCATAAGACAGTCTTAGTAGGTGTGAGAGTGAAACGGTGGTATATAATTTAAAATTGCATAGTCATTGAGCACAAGATTATTTTCAAACAGCAATTCTTTTTAAATTGTTTCTTATTGTGCACCCTGAAACATAATGAAGTTAAAATCATATTTTTTTATAAACGCATTTCAATTTTTTCATACTTTTCAGAAGCATTCCACCTTAGTCCTCGGGTATAGCAACGCATCTGTGGCTAACCTTAGATGAGACTTTGATCTTACCTAGGATTGATTATAGATGTCCATGTGCGGCAGTAACCACTTACCATCAGGTGGACTGCACGCTCGTTTGATACTTCAATCTGATAAAGAAAATGTAGGCAATATAGTCGCAAATATAAAAGTACTCACCATCAATCTGATCGTTGTTGACGGGGACAGTTTGGTCGGTGGTGCGACAGTCGGCGTCGTCGCTGGCGCTCGGCACTCGTCTCTCGTCCGCCATGTCGTCTGGACGGACGAACTCCGACTCGCAGTCCGAACCGAAACCACGCCACGTGTACCTTACCACATATTCCTGTTCGTCCTGGTATGGATGAAAGGAAACATTCGTTTTTATGTGACACTTATAAATACATAATACATACATACATAAGAAACAGGTATGCTATTTCAAAGTTTAAGAAAAACTGAATTGCATAACGGTTGTCGAACTCTTCACCCATTTCTAATTATATAATTTCTATACACATTCTCTATCTGGGTCTTTACTTGTATAATGTATGTCCATGGCTGTCACAGCAAAAAATCCTAACCTGAAGACTATGAAATATATTTATCGCAAGATGAGAATAACAGAGACCTAATGCGAAATTTGCAATTAGTAGAGATAACAAAATCTTGTTAAAGCACGCTGTTATTAAAGGGACGTAACCTTTATGTTTGTCCCTATTTAGAACGAATTCCCATTTATATTTTGCTAACCGGTAAACTACGTTTTTGGCAATTTGACGAAATTTTGAGTTCAGTCGCTTACGTTTTCACTGTGCGATATAACTCGAATTTCCGAAACTTTAAGAGTTCCAGTCTAACCTCAGAAGCAGATTGTCGGCTGTCTGCCGAGCTGACCCTGTGGCGAGCATTGACCGGTGTCCGCTGTCGGCGAGGGGAGCCGCGTCGGCTGAGCCTCGGTTGCTTCAGCGCTGGCTCGTCGTCGCTGTCGCTCAAGGCCTCCGCTGGCTCGTAGTGCTGGAAGGCAGACATGGATAAAGTTTTTTTAATATTCTAGTGGCTAACGAGCAAGAAATGGGGTACGGTTTTTTTATAATAATAATAAGAACCAGTGTAGTTCGACCGGGGAGGTACCACCGCCGCACCTATTTCTAGCGAAAAGCTTGCGTTTCGGTGGAAGGGTAGATGGTGGTTGGTGGACTTACACTGTCAGTTGACTTACATAAGTTGAGACCATCCTATTTCTTAGTTTTTGGGAACGCTTCTATAAGCGTTCCCAAAAAGTATGTTATGATCATAGGAACGGCTTCAGATAGAACACGTGTTTTCGTTCGCCCGCGGTTTTTTATGTACTAGTTGCCCTTCGCAGCGGTCGAAATTCGATCGTAATTAAACCCAATTTTTTTTTCTTCTACAAAGTTTTTATACGTATTTTCCTCTGTACATTAATTATTATTTTAATTTTATTAAATATCATTATAGGGAATGAGATTTAAATCAGTAAGCTGCATTTAAAAGCAATAACGCGCTATTTGACATACACATCTGACATATGACAATGTCAGCGT
>MOOZ01000373.1:1158387-1171416 GCA_002930495.1 Cecropterus lyciades
GATCATAGGATCGGCTGCAGATAGAACACGTCTTTTCGTTCGCCCGGGGTTTTTTATGTACTAGTTGCCCTTCGCAGCGGTCGAAATTCAATCGTAATTAAACCCAATTTTTTTTTCTTCTACAAAGTTTTTATACATATTTTCCTCTGTACATTAATTATTATAATTTTTTTTTTAATATCATTATAGGGAATGAGATTTAAATCAGTAAGCTGCATTTAAAAGCAATAACGCGTTATTTGACATACACATCTGACATATGACAATGTCAGCAACAAAGTCAGCGTGTAACAAATACGTATACGTGTGTTTGTGTGTGTCAAATGCATGGTAGTGTGTGTAATGTTTTATAAGTATTGTAATGTATTGTAAGGTTATATCAATAATAATATAATGTAATGTGTTAAATCAATATTTAATGTACTTTATAATCATTATTATAATTAAAAATATTAGCGTTCAGCACTTCTCCTACATATAAACCACAAGTGTGACAATTTTCATAATCCTCTGTCCGCGCAATTTTTGTAAAAAGGGGTCCAAAGTTTTTGCTTACGTATTAATATAAGCATATTAATATTACTTCAAGAATGTTGTAAAATTTTTAAAAAATGATTAAAACAATCGGTCCTTGATTAAATTAGATATCATATCAAACATAAGTACATGAAGTACTTTAGTTTTTTAATTTCTTGGAATCAAGAGCATTTAATCAAAATCAATCATCAGCATTTAATCAAGATTTTAGATATGTAGTTAAATATACTGTTTTATAAAAAGTTCGAATGGTAGTTTTGCTAAAGCGTAGCCACTTTACAGTTCCTTAGCAAACTTACCTTTGGTAAGCCGGTTAAAAATATATTAACAGGACTTAATGACGTCGTAAGCAGTAGAACTTAACTACTCGTTACCTCGTAATCACTGATTGTCTAGCGGCATTCTGTTTTCTGATTTCAAGTGATGATAATAATAACTGTACGTAAGATTTATATGACATTCTGTGCTAACATACTGCTAATAAGAGAACGGTTGTATAAATTGACTTCATATATTTATAAATCGTATATTCTGTTCACATACAAAACAAACCCACCGATTTACTTGCCGGATCTTGTTAGTCGAGGATGTGTGATGTGATGTGTTCCGTCCCGGTGGTAGTGTGAAAAAATATTGTAACTGACAATAAATAAAAACATTTTGTTTTATACCAAGTAATATAAAACATTCCCAAAATGAAGTGACACACAAAATAGACTACAACACATCGTAAATTTACCAAGTTATGAGAAGTAAGAGTAATATTTTTAACTTTCATTCGTGGGCTTTCGAACGCAAGTACATAAATTAATTTATGATCAGTTAAAGTAGTTTTATAACCCTCTAGATATATGACGGAGGGTAATGCATAAATTAACCCTCAAATGAAGCGGAACGGTCGAAACTATCCCAGAGCAAACATTAAAACTATCGTGCGTGTTGTGTCCTAGCGACCACAAATCACAACATAAATCCTATTTTGGTAGTAATAATAGATTTTATTGGAGAACAGCCACGTGGCTAACCCTATAGTTAGTGAACCCCTTCTATCTTTCGCCGTAAAATGATTTTAACGCTACTTGGGGTCATGTTTGCAAACAGGGAGCAACGGGTGGTTGATTGCGCTATTGTAGAAGTCAACGAAACAGTAAAATGTACAACGATCAAGTGAGCAATAAATAGTTGTTACGACAAAAAATGCGTTTTTTTTTAATAAAACTAATATGATATTCGGTCACGGTCACTGATTTCGTTGCTATGGAATTGATGTTTTTGTGCAAAATTCTTGGAACTTTGAATATTGATACGATGTGATGAAGTTCGGTGTAATCATATTTTAATAATGGATTCGTCACAGGCATATTTGAATAGCAAATAAATGATGGCAACACAACTCTTAACGTTACGACGACCAGCGCGGCGCGGTCACCATGCTGGTTTGACACACAGTATTTTACGGGTTCGATCCCCGGCCAGAGAGTTGTCTAAATGGTGAACTTAGAATTCTCTTTGTTATATGTATTTCAGACGAATTTGATATATTTACGCAAGTCTGGTCAATAACCAGGATTGTGTGTGGCATAGACTGCTTGGCATATATCGTGTTCAATATTTAAACTGTCATCAGTTTAGGACCGCTCATTTACAAATACGGACCAGTTGGACAGGCTCTGTTGGGCAGCATTATGTAATTGTCACATACATATTCATTTGCAAGGTGGTAGAAGTTTAGTTGACCGGGGAAGTACCACCGCCATACATATTTCCAGCGTGAAGCAGTCCTTACGTTTCGGTGCAAGGGTGTGGTTATCGGCTCATTTTCATATGAGGCGACAACTTTAGCCTTCTGGAATAGTAATGCATCGGTGATTGACTTTCCCACAGATGACCACGGCAGTGATAGCTTACCATCTGGTGAACTGCATGATCGTGTGCAACTTTATTCTTATAAAAGAAAAATAACAATAGACTAAACGTAAACGAGAGAAGCAAGTTAACAGCCACCGATTTGTTTGCAACCGGATTGGCGTTAACTTTTTGTGATCACTGGCGCCATGTAACTCTTGATAATAATAATTAGCTTCTTTTTGTGCAACCGACAATACTTTCCTCACTCTTGTGGTCGGTTGAAAGTAAAAATTGCGAATTACGTAACGCTCTGCGGTGTGTCTAATGTCGACTTAGTGTCCGAATATTGAAATGTATTGCGAGAGTTAAACCCGTTGATTCGTCTTAAGAAGTTACTTATCTGCATATTATAGGCGCCACATACGTGTCGATGTTTGTAGGAACCAAATCGATTACTTTAACCCAGGAATTCCCAAAGTGGTCGATATCAACCCCTTGGGAACCGACCCAACAACCACAAAGTTTTTAAATTGATTAATATTTTGTATCAACAGAAAAAAAAACTAGGAATAGGATTTTGAAAGTTACTTGGCTAGGGGGTTTCTGAGATATTAATTCTGGAATTTTGGAAAAGGCCCATAATAGTTTGAGAATCCCTGCCTAATCTTCCATTCTTATGGACACCTGTAATCAACCCTAGGTAAGATTAAAGTCTCACCTAAGATTAGCATAGATGCGTTGCTACCCCTGAGGACTAAGATGGAATGCCTCGGAAAAGTATGTCTCCACACACAACAGCGCATTACCCTGCTGTTATTAGGCGTAAATAGGTGTGACGGTGGTGCTTCCGGAGTCGAACCACAAAGAGTTCTACCACCTTCTAAGTAAGTACGTAAGTACTACAGTATAAGTCTTAAATCAAAAATTTTCTTTTTAATAGTAACTTAATTATATGGCATGTAATTAAAGCGGGTTTCTTAAGGAGTGTTTGTTGAAATTATTCACCATTATGGACACTGTTACAGGAAATACAATGTCATGTCATGACATTTTGGAGTCGTTAAATTGATAATGTGTGAATTAATTAAGACAAGTGTGTGAATGAATATTTAGTTACCTATACATGCATAAATATTATGTCTAATCCAGTTAAAAAAGGCATTCTCTATGACATATTAAGATGAAAGTTGCCTTGTTGTTTAGAATATTAGTACTGTTCTATATAAAGTTGCTTACAGATGTCCATGGGCGGCAGTAACCACTTACCACCAGGTGGACTGAATGCTCGTTTGCAATTTCAGTCTGATAAAAAAAAAGAAAACAATAATTTTATGAATTATCTAGCTAGAGTAAGTTTGCCTGAAGACACTTTCCAAACCAGAAGACAAAAGATTTAAAACTACTATTGTAACCCCGAAATAGATATGGCGCTGGTGTCATGACAATCAGCATATGGGACATTATCGTCATAACAATGAAGATAACGGTAATGTATTGTAACAATTATATATATTGGTAAGTTACCTGGTTCTCAGTCTTCGCGAGGCAGGCCTCCAAGTGGCACTGCCACTCTATGGCCCTCAAGTACAGCAGATGCCAGCGCCTCTCCAAAGCTCGTGCCGCGTCGCCACCGCTGCAGAGTCGCACCACGGAGCTCACGATCCGACCGTGGCATTCCACGTCCCGTTGCAATACCTGGTGGCAATGAAGATTGTGCTGATGAAAATTCTGATTTTATTTTTACATTATGTGATTGTTGGCGAAACTCAAATAAACTTTAAATTGAACAAAGAATAACTACTATATCAGAATATGTCAGTAGATAATAATAAAACCAAATCATGGTATGGGTATAAAAACCTTTCGAAAATGCTCATGTTGCACATTAACGTAAACGCAGAGGATAGATGTCTAACGAAAAAAAATATTATACATATACGTATTAACCATTTAAGGGAAATTTCTCAAAATTAAAATACCAAAAATAACATTGTCGCGGTCCGTAAATAATACACGGGCACCCATGTCGAATAGATAAAAATCGATAACACTCACCAAACAACTCGTTATTCCATACAAGGCTGTAGGAAACCATAGAATGTGGTGTGGTGAGCAATAAAAAATATGATTTGACTTCACACAAAAACCTATAGCGGTACACAAGAAAGGTATGGGAGACCGGCCAATCAAAATTAACAATGAACGTTGACACTGTAGTCAAAGCCGTTTAGGATCCGAAAAAATAAACGTAACGCCAACAAAGGGCGGACCGAGGCACGTTCCGGCGAGATACGCTGAATGCGCACGCGCACTCGCCTGTAACAATAGCAGTCAATATCTATCTATCTGAAGTTTATTCGACATAGTAAACAAGAAAAGTGTGCAAGTTTCAATTGACGAAAGAACGTGTTGTTCGTTTCGAAGAATCATTATTTACGGCTCTGCTTGTCCCGTCAAAAGTTTCGCTTTTCTCTGCTATTAATTTACATTCAAACTTATCTGAAGTAGAAGATGGTTGCTATATGAATATCTACTTGTCTACCTATGTGTACGTCTTTACAACTGCGTTTTATTTAAGGGGTGATTTAGATGATCGTTTTCTATAGATAATTTGATTTCCAAAATCCTTTTCTTTACCTAAAACAATTAAATCGTTGTAGAAAAATGATAGTAAAAGTAATCGTCACTTCTCCGTTTATTTCACACAATTTAACGTCTACAATGATTACATGAGCAGTTATTTCATCTTAAAAGACAGCTTTAGGATATTAAGATAAATCAGTAGGCAATTTTGAGATAACCCTTTTACATCTTACTCGATTGCATCTCGCCCGGTTGAGATAAACAAAATTAAAGTGACAGGAATGACCGTCGTGAACGTAACAAATGTGTTAAATTATTCAACCGCAAACAAACATTAGCTGGTAAAAGTACATCAAGAGCACAATTTGTTTGATGATTTTCGAAAGTTATGATGTTCAAACACTACGCACTCTACTCTCAAGCTCTAAACACTATATTCTAAAACTAAATACATATGGTTGAATGTCTGTAGGCGTATGAAAAAAACAAATAAAATTATTAATTGGTAGTTCTGTGGTTTTTAATGTCAGACTTTTTTTATTACTGGAATCATATGAAAGTTTAAAGAAATTTAATATTTTTTGTGACAATGATCCATTGCAGTTTATTAAAATTCTCGTAGAAAATCTTACATATTACATACTTGTAATATTAAATAAACAGCAAAGTACATGTAAATATTTATCAATGTAAGTCATCACAAATCTACATCAGCAAGGGGACAAGATACCCCCTTGGTGTTGTTATTTATTTTCTAATAAGGATTTGTATTCTAGTGACTTTACTTTATGATCCATTATTGCTTATCATTAGAAAACAAATGAAAGTTGCAGCACCGCCAAAAATTAGGTCGCATTGTGTCATGATTACACGACATCACAATCAAAACTTAGTTCGCTTCGGTAACGATCCATAATGAGATGTACTCGGTAACGGAGATACAAATCTGGCCAACAACGATGCATTTGTACAAATTGCCATCGGATAGATAAATGCAACGATTGCCGGCCAAATCACAATTTATCGAGATCATTGGCGTCATTACCGATTCGATTATGGTTGAGAAAACGTCGTCAGTACGAACGAATTATTGCTGTATTTCGGTATTAACGCAATCACAATGAGGTAATTGAATAAATTTGTACAATCAGATCCTTATCTGTTTAGATTGTGAGGTGCTTACTCTGCGTCAGGATTGAGATAAGAGTGGAACAGGTCTATGGTCAAGCCGTGTGGTTGCCTTAGATCATTTGCATTTTCAGTGCCAGCAAATACTGCCATTCCTTTTGTCTGTTCCATTGTTTTCATATTATAAATCAGATTGTTTTAGATTTAGGATAAATCAATACATTTCAAACTATAACAGCGACTGGCGTTGTAAAAAAATGCTTTTACGAGTTTTAAGTTTCTCAAGCATTTCAATCTGCGATGATTGGATCGGTAGTTCGAACATTGGTATTTACGACTCGATTACATAATTGATGCACGTTGTAAAAAGCTACGGTAAACTGTACAATTCCAAATTGCTTTAGAGACTAATAAAATGTAAATAGCATTCTTTGGCCGTATATTAATGTTTTTTATTTCAACTTTTTGGAACATTACCTTCTGGTAGTGAATGGCGGACCGTTATGAGGAGAATTTGAATAATGCGTTGGCGTCATTAGTGCGTAATCGAGCGTACTTCGGTGTATTGACTTTCGGTAAGCTAGTAGCATAAATTAATATTTTAACCGCATAAGAAACGTGAGAATTGCAGTCACAATATTGTTTAAATGAAACTTTGGAGATATCATAGCTAAGACTGTCTCGCGTTGAAACATATTATTTACTATTCTCTTTATTGGTATACTTAATAATAATGGAAATGGTTAAGTGAACGTTTATACATATTTATGAAACTTTATAATTTTTATGACTATTTTGATATCACGGTTTAATATTAATTAAGATAAGATCGGAAAGACTTGTCTTAATTAGACAAATTTCATAATTCTAAATACTACCATCACGAACAAGAGTTACAAAATATAAACACGAGATACAAAAGTTAGGTGTGTCTCAATCTTCAGTACTTTGCATTAAAGTTTAATGAGTCACATCACGATAAACAAAACGATACAACACTATAAAAGCTCGCCTTATCAATGACCTTGTTGGCTACTGCTCAGATAATGTATTCGTTCAATGAACTTAAAAAGTTAAAAAATAGTGTTGGATGAAAACTTCTGTGAGATCATTTAAATTAAGAATTTTACTAAATCATTTTAGCAACGATTAAAAATCGTCAAAATTACACTTTTTTATATTTAATCCTACGATAAGGCATACGGGCTAGCTGATGGAAAGTAGTCACCGTCGCCTACAACACAACGCCTTTGCAACAGCACATGCATCGCTGGCTTTAAAGCTCTAAAGTTGTCTTCTAAACTTTATATCAGTTTACACTCTATGCTAAGCTATAATTAAATTATTATCTTGTTACTATTTTTTCTATTTATAAGAACTATATTGTTAAATTGTTATTGTTAAAAAACATAAACGCTTTCTACACTCATAGCCCCACAGTAGGATTTTCTCCTGTGTCGTGGGTGCTATGGACACACAAAGACGAATACACAAACACCCAGACCCAAAACAGAAATATAAACTCATCATTCAGATGTCTGTCTAGCCGGTGATCGAACCCGGGACCCACTGCGTGTCAGACCGGTATGGTGACCTCTCCGCCACGCGGGTCGTCATGATTATATATGATTCTGATATTCATTTATTATATCAATCTGTGATAAATAATCCTTCACTCTTTGCTTTGGTGCTTTTATCATCATGGCTTCATTTGACAAATCTTATATTTTTCAAATTTAAATTATCTCTTATATTTTATATATAAAATTATCTCTTATATTTTTCAAATTTAAATATTTAAAGTCAAGAAAATTTTACTTTTACATTTGTAAACTCGACTAGATTTTTCCTTGTTAACTTTTACTTTTAAGATAACAACGGTTACTATGGATGATGATGATGATATTCAAGGACCTATTGACACGAGCGGTTGTGAACTCTACGAAAATTCTGCTGGTCATTTCCTTATTCATTATAATCGAAACATGAAATAGTTCATCTTTAATTTAACCAATACAAATAACAAATGTATATCATAAAGGGTGTATTGTTCAGACGGTGTTTTACAAGTTATTGTTTACAAGTATTGTTTATTGTTACAGAATAATATACGCAGATTGGATACAAAGGGTCGTGATAGCGATAAATTCAATGTTTTGTCTATTTTGTTATTAATGTTATTGCTGAGGTAATTCGATCAATATCTGTTCTCTAATTGTTCAACGCCGGTATATTATAAAGTGAAAGCTTATTTATTGTTTTGTAATCAAACCCTTTGTTCCTATTGTATTATGGAAAGCATTTCCTATTTTTGACCTTGAATAATATCATTTTACATGCAAGGAGGTATTGTGTGAGTCACTGAACAAAAACCATAACTATTCTAGTATTGTACTTTTTCACTATGATCGTAATTTTATACTCTGATTCAAATACTGCGTTTAAAGATGACCGTCATATGAAGTCGATTTTTAAGTAGTTGAGTAATATAATGTATATTTTTAAATAAACAAAGTAGTAAACAAGCGTATAGGTCAATTTATGTTACGTTACTGCCACCCAGTGACATCTAAAAACAACTCGAAGATGGTAGAACTCTTTGTGGTTCGACTCCGAAAGCACCACCGCCACAACTATTTCTGCCTCATAACAGCAGTGCTATGCGCTGCTGTGTTCTGGTCTAAAGAGTGTGGTAAGGGTGTCTTCCTTTTCCGAGGCATTCCATCTCAGTCCTCAGGGGTAGCAACGCATCTGTGGCTAACCTTAGGTGAGACTTTGATCTTATCTAGGGTTGATTACAGACGTCCATGGGCGGCAGTAGCCACTTACCATCAGGTGGACTGCATGAAAAAAAACTGCATGCAGAAAGTGCCTGGGCAAAGAGGGCAACCCTCGAGGCACGAAAATCCTTACCTACCACCCTTATGCAAACGAAGCTGTGGCATATGAGAGACCCGAAGGGTAAGACGTCCTCTTACTACTACAATAGTAGAGAACTAAACTGACCTTGTACAAGAGTGACAATAAAAAACACACTTTTTTGATGATATTTGACGACCCACGTGGTGGAGCGGTCACCATGCCAGTTTAACCTTCATAGGGTTTCGGGTTCGATTCCAGGCCAGATAGACATCTGAATGATGAGTTTAGATTTCTGTTCTGGGTCTGGATGTTTGTGTATTCGTCTTTGTGTGTCCATGGCATTCACGACACAGAAGAAAATCCTAGTGTGGGGCTACGAGTGTAAAAAGCGTTTTTTTAGGGTACCGTAGCCAAATGGCAAAAATCGGAAACCATTTAGATTCGTCATGTTTGTCTGTCCTTCAGTCTGTACGTATGTCACAGCCACTTTATTCGGAAACTATTAAGACTACAGAGTTGAAACTTAGTAGGTAAGTGTATTCTGTAAACCGCTTTTCGAATTATGTACGAAAATAAAAAATATATTATATTTAGGGGGCTCCCCATACATGGAACTGAAACTAAAAAAAAATTCATCTTATCTACACGTGTGGTGTCTATAGAAAGGTCTTAAAAATGACATTGAGGTTTCTAAAACCATTTTTTCTCAACGATTGTTTGAGAGATAAGTCCTTTCAAAGCGGTAAAATGTGCTCCCCCCTCTAACTTTTAAACTAAGAGAGTGAAAAATCTGAATAAAACATATGTTACAGTTGCCAAGGAATTTTTTCAACTTTATTTAATGAATACTACGGAACAGTTAGCCTGCGAGTCCGACTCGCACTTGGACGCATTTTTATAACTATTCGGTAGCTGTCAGTACAATACGATTGTTTACCAGTCGTCGTAACATTTCCTTTGGCAACATAGCTACGATGTAACAGTTCGATACTGACGTTAAATACCAAGAGGTGTGATGTCAAGGCTCCGACGGTGTCGCCGCGCCATTTCGAGATTGATTTCGTGATATGTCGATTTGCAACGTGATGCCAGGTTGCCGACGTGAGTTTGTGTTTATGTTTCACTATGCCTATGTATTACACTTATGAATGTATGAGAAAGTTTTGTATATGGTTGCTAACGAAGAATCAATTCCGAGTCGGAAATATTTGAAGTTGTATTATCATCTTGGAAAGTTAAGGGTACCGAAGCTTCCAAGCATTCTGTAGAGAGCGGTGAAACCTTGTCAAGGTTTTTTACAATTTTAAACATATTTATGTTTCTTATTCAGTACAAGTTACAAGTTTTATGATTATCGATCGGTACTTTTGAGGCGAATCTTAATGAACTATGATTATTACAGCTACCAACTCGACTATAGTTAACATGTCATTAACAGCAGCGTTCATGTCATTAACAATATGGTAATTATAAGGTTTGATTCACTTACTGTGAGATATATATCTTCTACTTTTAGCTATCGTAAGAAAATGTTATAGATTTTAATGACAATTTAACATTATGTACTTAATTGTGATTTAAAAGAGTTTTCCTCTTCATTTGACTATAATACTATATTTTAAGACAGTCTGTGACTTTTTACGGTTATTTTTTTCCGGTTGGATTGCAGTTAGATTTTTAATGAAACATCATAAAATAAAAAAATATACATACGATTATTTTAAAACGTATACGCAGAAGGTATGTCGGGATTTTATTTTTTTATTATTGGACACCCTAGCCGTGTTGAGAGCGTCCGAAGTGTGTTGAAGCTTTCATGCCGATAAGATTGTGTTGATACGTCAAGGGTTATGTAATAAGGGAGCTAATAGGTCTTCCGGCGTAGTCACGACCTCACGACTGTCCAACAAAACAAAGCATGTAAATATACTCGTAATGTACATTGTGTAAGCACGTACATGAAAATACGTACTGGTATTTTTTTGTAACAGAGTTAATGTGTATAGGGAATGTACTCCATATATTGGACAGTGAAGACAACCGAACAGGGACCGAAGTCAAAATTTTGGCAATTTGAGTACAATGCCTTTTTTATAGTATAGAAGTAGCAAACGAGCATGCAGCCCACCTGATGGTAAGTGGCTACTGCCGCTCATGGACATCTGTAATCAACCCTAGGTAAGATCAAAGGTCATAGCAGCGCATAACACCGCTGTTATTAGGTAGAAATAGGTGTGGCGGTGGTGCTTCCGGAGTCAAACCACAAGTTCTACCACCTTTAAAACCACCTTGTCCTAATAACGTAGTGTATCCTCTAGCGAATCAAAAATGAACGTTATATGACCGACCTTTAAGAAACTCCACGAAATCCGAAGCCAATTTATAATTTATAATTTATAGTTATTTCAGTATAATAGTTATTTTACAACAGTCGAATTTCGCTTTAGACTCGTTTTACTCTGCTCACCTTATACATAGGAACAATTTACTTAATTTATAGGTTCGACTATCTTCATCTCATCATCAGAGTCAAGTCAATATCTTCTGTACGTTGCCAGTACAGAAGACTTTAGATAGAACCACTGTTCTAAAGGGAGTTGCTTCAGATGTCCATGGGTGGTGTAACCACTTACCATCAAGTTGACTGCATGCTCATAAGCTACTTAAATTTGATTAAAAAAAAATAGATTTACAGCAATGAAATACTTTCTAATGCGTTTATATACTACCAATTATTAGTGATTAGCTGTTATTTACCTTTATATGTTGTCTTTTCAATGCTGATTTACGTTCTATTGTTGTAATAACCTTGTCAATAAATTCCATGTCTTAACCGCTTGTTATTTATGCATATATTGTTTTAAAGTTATTTGTCTCAGGACTGTAAGCTAGCCAAAGCTAAATCCAGAATCCCAAAATGTAATTTACTAGTTTTATTTATATTAATAGATTTTTATCATCTTTCTTAAAAACATAGAATACTGGTATGCGGAATGAAGTTTTTGGAGTAGTTTGTAATTTCTTCTTCTATCTTCTATTTCTATCTGTATGGACCTTTGTAACACTGTCTATATATTTTATTTTAACACACCAACATATACATGTCTTCAAGTTAAGACAGACAAGTACAGGTCAAACAACAGTTTCTTACAGAACTCTAAAAACAGTGAACAGGGGTGGACACAAGCGGAATCTCGTTTACAATGGAACTAGGCAGACTAAAATGACTAAACTCCCTTCACCGGTATGATCAAGGCGTTATTATGCATTCTATTGTATGAACACATCGAGTGTCTGTGCACTTGCCACAGTACTATACAGTGAGTGTCAATTTTGAAACTTAACACGTCCATAATAAGAACATGTTTTATATGGTTAACCTGTGATATTGCGTTACGCTAGACCTTTGTTTATGGTTTTAAGGAGATAACCCACGTTTGTTGGGGCCCTTATGTCACGCAAAATATAATTAGATGGTATTTTTTCATTATTTCTACATAATTTAAGCGAGGTTGCTAGTTCGCTTGTCAATTTTAAGTCTAATCATAGAAAAGTATGGATAAGTCCATTTGAAACTCAATTCTTTCTCGATGCAAGAAATCTTCTTTCTGGCATTAGACCGGTTAAATAGATTTCACGTAAAGTCAAGTAGCAACTATTATTGGTGATATATATTCGTAGTCCTGGCCAAACCCCAGGATGAAACCGCAAATCATTGCGCGTCCATTTTTTTAAAAGTTATTAATACCAATTCTTAAGCAGACAGGCTAATTGATGAAATGTAGTCACCATCGCCTATAAACATTTGAAACACCACAGGTGTCACCAATGCATCGCCGGTTTTGAAGATATGATAATCTTTGAAGAATGGAAAACATCGCACCCCGCGGGTCATCATTATAAATGATTCAGTCGCAAGAATAATAGGTATACAAATAAAGCGATAGTTGCTTATAAACGTCATTATTTTAAGGCTACACGTAACCCTATTCAACCATTACTACGATTTATCGTCATCATCATTAATCTATTATTGTCAAAGAGCTCTACCACCTTTCAAAAATTATTTCG
>MOOZ01000373.1:1182526-1193183 GCA_002930495.1 Cecropterus lyciades
TAGTTTAAAATTTATATAGGCCTTTATGGCCGTACAAAAATTGCCATAGCGGTCGGTATTTCACGACCACAAGGCGGGGTATTGGTAAAGTTTTCAACTAGCAATAATCGCACCTCGGATTAACCTCATTGGTTACGATATTGCCTCTGCGCAAAGTTAACATTTTACTCAATTCAGGGCAGTCTTATAGTAGCTCCAAAGTACAGTCGTTAGCGTGATTCAGGTTTTGGAACAGTGCCATCTAGTGAGAGTTCTGTTCAACTGATTCTCATACAAAGAACGATACAAGGGGTTAGTTGTGGTTTGGCCGACTGAATAAACAATAACCGAGCAATGCAAGCGGAGGGCATGTTAAAAATTTTCAAGTAAACATTGTTAACCTCATTCAATAATTAGATCAATTCCGATAAATATAGCCACTCAAGAAGCTTTATTCCTTGTAACTAGGGTAACGTTAAAGTTAAAGAAAAGCGTATCGTATAGCAAAATAGATAAATTATTGCTTTCGGTGCAATTATTTTAAGTGGATAAGTGTGGGTTACGCAAGAGAATCTCAATACTAGTGCGTGGATAATGAGTCTGACAGTGTAGCATATCGAGATATTGCTATGCATTAACGCAAAGAGGAGCATAGCAAATCTTACAAATAGAACTTTTCAACGCAAACCTGACGTAACCCAAAACAAGGGCATTGAAATGAGCCGTGTCTGAGTGGAGCCGTGAAATCAGCGATCATGGTGTGATAACTTTTGTTGCATGATGAAAAATGATAGACCATCGATATAATTGTTGCGATAGTAACATGGGATGAAAGGGAATAGATTGGAAAGCGGACACAATAACAAACAAGGAAGTTATTATTACAATTATGCAAGACCATGTTGCTTATTCGAACGGATTCAAACTATATACTACAACATGTTAAGCTCGTGTTAATGGCTTATCGGGGGGTCATAATGCGGAAGAATCTTTTCCTTCTGATGTTGAAGGAGCCTTAGGTAAATCTGTACATAATATCGTTATGTTTTATTATATGCTGAATGACGAGAGTATGATAAAATTAACTTTTAATAGACGAAATATAGAAATTATAGTATCTATAACATTTTTTCAGTTTGTTATTGGATCGATAGTTATGATAATTATTTAGAAACAAGACCTTAGGATATAACAAATAACCCCATAACAAGTAGATTTGTATAAAGGGAAGGGCCACTTTTGATTTACCTAACTTTATATCCTTGTTTATTCCGTATGGGATAAAAAGAAGTCATGGTTCATCGGTTGTACCTATTCATATTAAATTTTAGTACAATTTCACTTTCTAATATTGGCAACTCGATTCCGAGGCAACTGAATATCCGTTCTTCTTCCCACCGTAATATCGTAGCATCAAGTAAATTGCCGACAAACCACAAACTGTAGACGGTGTTACGAAATACGAGTGATTCATCGAAATTAAGAAATTATTTCAAAAGCACATCACAGTATAATTATGACCATTAAACAAAAATATAAGGTGCAACGTGCAATTCCAGTGATTTTAAGTTATAATCATTAAAATAAAGAATGATTATAAGTATTGCAATAATATACATTCAAACTAAATTAAAGATAAAAATAATAAAATTGCCTTAGTTACAACATAAAGGTAAATATTTAGAAGCGTGATATATTTATTTTTTAGATTAATCATAAGCATTATGACAAACGAATCTGCACAAAATACTGCATACATATGCAATCTTTGTACGAATACAAGAATTCCAATTCTGATCGGAAGAATTGTAGTCTGTAAATTGACTTTAAATGTTTACACAACGTTGCATTTCTATAAATACGTATTTCCTCCAAATTCCTCACAAGAATTCCGAAATCAGATTGAGCTACAGTGAACCAAGGCCAGATTGAGCTCGTAAACTTGGTATACCACATAATCAGTGATCTCAGTGACCTACAACGTACAACATTTCAACGACACACCAAAGCTGTGAGGTGAAACAATGTTATCTGCCCAGTACTGGCTGTACGCGCGGGTTAGATACGACCACCCCACAGTAAATTTCTTCTGCAATCAAGCTGCAAATCATAGTAATGACCACGCTCCTTATATCACGTACCATCGATACAGCTGAATTTGTTTCGATATGCATCATAGTGAATTATTTAATAGCCTATGTCCTATCCTCAAATCGTCGATACTGAATAAATAAACGTATTCCCGGTGCACTATGATATGGGGGTGTTGAAGGTTTCTTCTTGAAATCCTTACATTAGAGAGTGCATCGCGGGATTTTAAGTCAAGAGGAAGTCTCTACTTCTCTTGTATCGCAAGTATTCATAGGTATGGGTAACTGTATTCCATCAGGAAGTGCGATTGCTTATCGCTTATAATTATAAGAAAAACATCACTCTCTTCTTCACGAATAAACTATCTGAATTAAATCCAAAAGATGGGCATAAGTATCGCTTTGTAAAGTTATTATTAATTTTGTTCACCGACAAGCAATGTACCGAGGTAACTGTGGTATTTTTTTTAGAAGAATCCTAATGTCGAGCATGGACTTACAAGGAATGCTTGATACAACCTTTTAGATACCGTCAACCCATTATTGTCCCACTGCTGGGAACGGATCTTCACTCAGATTGAGAGTTTCAGGCCATAGTCCACCGCGCTGGCCAAGTGCGAATTGGTAGACTGCACACACCTTTGAGAACTTTTAAATAACTCACAGGTGTGTAGGTTTCCTCACGATGTTTTCCTTCACTCCACATAGTCCGCACTGCTTGCGTGCCTGGGATTCGAATCTCGGACCCTCGATTGAGAGACCGATTTTCAACCATTCGGCTATCACTGCTCTTACCTGTCTTACTTCTTTGATACAACCTTTTAGATAAAAAATATCAATTGTTCAATATTTAAAAAAATGTATTGTCGCACACTCATGTGAAGCTATATTTACTGTTACACAGACGACTTTATAAATACAATCTATTTATGACATGGGAATATATATGTTTTGGAAAAAAGGATAATCAAAGTTTTCTAAGAAGGTGATTTTCCTTCGTTGAATTTGATTTAAACTATAACCAAAATTACATACCACAACTTAGTGATTACGTCTAACTACCAATTAATCCAAGCCTTCACGGCTAATATTATCTAAGCGATCAAAAATTGCCTTGGATTATGGTGCAACACCGGCAATTTGGGCAAAACATAGCCTGCCATTGTCTCGACACCCTTGAGTGATTAACCACGCCTTGTGCCAACTCCGGATATGCAACAAAGGGTACCTTTATCACGATAAACATCGTGCAAAGGCTAGGTTGCATAATCAAAACTATAGATTCAGATTTATACCTGCACCACAGATTTGAAATAAATGAGTATTTAAGCACATGTAATTAATTACCATTTCTTTATCTGGGCGTACTAAACGGTAGACCTAGAAACCTACAACAGCTTATTAAATTTAAAATCGTCTGCAATACAGTGGTCAGATGCAAAAGTGAATAAGCAACAGTAGAAAATCAATAACAACTTTGTTTAGATGTTTAGTGAGTAAAGCGTCTTCAGTTTTCGTCTTTATGTCCCGTCAATCAACAAATTTCTTTGTAAGATGTAATAGCACGCGTATATTATTGAATTAAATTATATCAGTCTCGACGCTGAATACTCTTCCAACGTGTTTATTTGCCCTTTATATTTGAGGGATCAGCTGCATTCGGGCAGGCGTGTGATCGCGCATTGTGTGAGCAACACGTGCGCGAACCACGCAGCTGCATATTGAGCAACAGCCCTCGGCCACAGGCAACGGCGGCGTGGCTGAAGATATAGTTTTGAATGTATTGTGTACTGTAATCACAGTCTGTCTTAACTTAATTGACTAGAAAATCCATAAGTCTTACAAGAGACAAAAGACTACTCATTTATATGTATCAATTTGTCAAATAAGTATAAATATGAAAAACACTATAGCTGACGTAAAGCTAAAGTAACGTAATAAAGAAGACAACAGAACAAAACTTTAATCAAAGTTAAAACTGCATTAAAATCCAAACAAATAAATTATCTTTTTATAGAAAAACACTTAATTATTTGAATTACCCATCAATATGTATATTTGATACAGTAAAAGTTAATAAATATATTATATAGTCGAATATCTACAAATGTAGCATATAATGAAAGATTTAAAAAATTACAAATAAAAAGAGATGAGAATTATTTCGTCCCACAAAATATCAAGAATCGCTTCAACTTGTAAGATAATCGGATGTAATCAAGCGGATGGCGTCACAAAAGGACCTGTGCGTATTCATCCATTCAGCTATAGACTACGCGATGAATCATGTGTTGCATTGCATCGTGAGAAACGAACGGTATACGTACTGGATACGCGACATTTGTCGAATAACGGTAATAAATAAATCGGACTATTTATTATAATAGCCAAGAATTATGAGTTAGAAGGAACATGCGAGTAAAAAGGTAAGATAAAACAGGAAAATCTTGATTTTTACTCGAAACATAAAATGAATAAAGCATGAGATGCTCCGTGAAGTCTAGATAGTGCAAAAGATAAAACAAATGAAATAATGAATTTTTTTTTCTTTATAATTGAAATAGTATTTCATTAAATAGGAGGAGTAGATACCGTTTTGTACGTAACACTGGATAATTAAGGTACACTATCGAACAGTTTCATAACAGTGTTAGCTTCAATTTGAATAAAATTACCTATATGCATCCGTTTCACTATTCTCCGGTTCTCCAATGATCTTAACGGAAATTGGTTCCATAATTTCCTTTGACTTCAACTTGATAAATATACTTCTAATATTACTAGACAACGTAACATTTTCTAGTATAACTTTAGTAGAGATCAGTATTGATTAAAGTATGTAACCCGAAATTTCTATGATTGGAAATGGAAATGTTAGTATCAAGTTAAATTTTAAAGCAAAGGATTTTATTTTACGTAAAAAATATCTAGGCGCGCCACTAGCCTTTAGATCGGGTCCAGTGGCGCTCCTTGGGAGAGGCCTTTATCCAGTAGTGGACTCAGACGGGCTGAGGATGATGATATTGAAAAAATATCGATATGGAAAGACGGCTCAGGTTGTCGTTATTGATTTCTTTTTAATTTCAATACGAGATCCAAATTAGAATTTCTCTTATCATACGTTAAACAGGAATCGAATATATAAAAAGCTTTTTAAATCATTTGTAACATTGTATTCATGTTGTGTCCGTATTCATTTACCCTCCTCCAATAACAGTGATGTAACAGCATTCTTACCTGCAACAAAGAAATCACAATTCATTGTTAGAGTCAACATTTCAAAATTTAATTGAATTCTTAACTAAACAGTACAGTACTATTGTGCTAGCGCCCATGAGTTCAAGAACCTCTACCACCTCTGCACCATTGTTTGAACACCACACCCGTTCTATTTCCGATTCCATGGCTGATTTAGCACTGTTTATTCATTTCATGTTCTAAGTAAAGAGGAAATGTAAGCCTGACATTGAGTTTAAACACGAAAACGAATCCAGGAACAGTGCATGCATAAAACCAGGTGCGCAGGAATTCATAGTTCAAACAATACTGCAATACTCTGCACTGAACAGTATAGCTTTGTTTAGCGAGAAGTCGGGAACAACACTGCTACTATTCAAATAATTAATGTTACTCAAATAAAGCTTTGTATACTTTAATATGCATCTATAAAAGCTTCGTAAACAATTCATGCCAAAGTGAGATTTTTAATGATTGATTTAAACTCTGTTGTAATATTACAATTGCTTATTAATCATTATTTATATTACGTAGTATGGTTCGATCACATATACGATCACGATCTTAAGCAATGTGGTTGGGGCCTTCTGGAGTTATGGGAGTTAAGTGTGGTAGACTATTAATTTTGATGTATTCTTCATTGCTTCAGAGAGCAAGTTTAGACGTTGCCAAGGTTATTATTAGATATCAATTAAATTTGTCACCGGTTTAAGAATAATGCAATGTAATAGAATATTCAAGTCTTGCCCGCTTGACGGAATGACTGCAGTTGCAGGAATGTTTGAATGGAAGAAATTATAAATATTACTACGGTGAGATAAAAATAATGTTGAATACATTTGAGTTGATACAAAATTCTAATTTTAAAGGCATATTTCACGCTTCACTTGTTATAACCAAAATTCACGTAACACTAATACACATATCACAGATCGAAATCGATCATTTGTCGAATGGTGAAATTATCACATCATCCATTTGATAAACGATTGAAGTACGGCGAAACGACAGTGATAATGAAGTAATGATACAGTGGATGGAAGAAATGCAAAACACCGGTGATCTAAGCGAGGAACGATTGCGCAACCTGCAATTATGTGTATTGCGGCTGGCAACATAGTATTGCGAAATTGAAGGGTAAAAAATGGCTGAATGAAAAAGAGGTAAAACAAATTAAACATCATTAAAGAACGAAAGTATAATTATCATGTATCTGTTAGAAACAGACGTAGTGCAAAAAATGTATTTTATATTTTTAAAGCTTTTGCTTGTTTTGTAGCTTATGATTTAGACGGTTCAAATGAGGATATCAAATGAAATGTTAGATTTGTTCAAATTATTTCTATTGACCTGGTTGTTCAGAATCTGTAACATAACGTTGTACTAATATATAACTAAATTTCTAATATTAAATGCATTAAGATTATCATTTAAGTACATGATAAAGATCATCCCAACGCAATGACTAATGCAACAGCAAGAGACCTTCAAGCCTAGCTTTTGAAGGGAAATAGCAATTTGCCTACGGAATTAGATTCAGAGATTTACACACAACCACAGAACAAAGAACTGTACAATTTATAATAATTGCTGGTGTATAATATTGGTTACCAGATCGCTATAATTGGTCGCTTGATCTTAAAGGAAACCTTGGGCGTTAGCCGCGAATAATAATAAAATATACACCAGTTTAGTGAAAGATAATTGCGGTGTTAGTATTTTCGAGCCATAAATTTAGGAAAATTAAGTACAGAATTTAAATGTATCGCGACAAATTTGTTGTAAAATGGGTAGTTGAAAAGTCGTAACAATAAAGTATCCAAAAAGTTTGTATCACCAATATTTTACTAGAATAGTTGCTTGAATAATATAAATAATTACGGTTTCCCAGAAAATATGTAACTTATTAAAATTAAACTAATTAGAAGGTAGTATGAGCAGCAATTTTTCCATTACCTAAAACTAAATTAGGAGAAATAGCTCTATTTGCACAAGAAAATGTAGCTGTTGCAAGTAAGTTTAAGTAAAATCATTCTGTGTTCAAAGCAAACATTAGTGAAAACGTACTAAAGTGACGATGATCGCAGTAAAAGATTGTGCATGAACTTATTTAAGTGTCACCATTCTCCGTCCGTCCGGCGGACTTAATGAAACAGTTGAAAGGTCAGCGGAATCAGCATCGCAATCCCGTAAAGAAACATCCGAGATTGTGAACATTAGCATTTCTTATACACAAACAGGGTTGTTCACCTCGTCCAGTAAAATATCCAATCAACCGACGCCTACGCGTTATTTTCTAATGCATTTACGATCTTCGCGAACGCTAATAGTAACTACCCACGTGTCGGATTGAAACACTAATTCATCTTGTAGGATCAAACGAAAATAATTTTGTTGGAAATGATGGACAGCACAAGGATTAGTTATTTTTGCAACTATGGAATGCTTTACTATGAAATCATCGCTTGAAGGTTAATGCGAAATATTGAAGCTTTTTTTACTAATATTATGAATGAGGAAGTATTATATTTAGTTGTTACGCTTATACCATAAATATTGTAATATAATGGAGTCCCTTTCTTAGACATAACATAAGGACATTTACATACATACATAACCCGAAAATTGGTGCGTGAGATGCATTTTTATATTACTCAACATACATTTTTTATCATATTGAAGCAAACGATCATACAATCCATCTGATGGTAAGTGGTTACTGCCATCCATGGACATCTGTAAGCAACTTCATGTAGAATAGGTGTTCTGTCTGAAGTCGATCACAGATGCGTCGCTACTCCCGAGGACTGAGATGGTCGCCTCATATATAAGTGAGCCGGCAACCACACTCTTCCAACGAAACGTAAGAACTGCTTCACACTAGAAATAGGTGTAGAATATCGAAAATGGAACTTGTAAATGAATTATTATTATTTTAGAATGTCTCTAAATCACATCATTATGCTCCTATAGGTGTGCAAATATGTAATGTTGGTATAAAGGCTGGTAATATAAAGTAAACACATGATTTATTAATTATATTTTATAACCCAGTATTAATAAAAGTTACTCAGTGTAATAATAATAAAGGAGTAAAATAAACCGCCGCTCTCATAGAAATCAATAACATGTACATCGTAAGACTTCCTGTTAATAAGTGATTTTATGTAGTAAAAACCGTTATAGCTGATGCATAGAAAGCTAGAAATCTTAATATCAGTCGTGAGCCACATTTCAATTTCCATGCGCTCTTTAGGTACTATGAAATCATTTATTTCAATTTTTCAAAAAACATTGCATATGTACGGAATTAGAAGTTAAAAGTATATATGGTACAGATTTATGAATTGATACAAATAATAAAGGTTTAGAGGTGGTAAAACTCTTTGTAATTAGACTTCGGAGGACACATATTTATGCTCTCTGGTTAATACAATACTATTAAGTTGTATGTAAGCTGCTATATTCTGGTATGAAGGGTGTAGGTAATGGATACATACTTATCAAAGACTCCAACTAAGTCCTGAGAGGTAGTAAGTAACTCATCTGAGGCCAAACTTAGGAAAGACTGATCTTATCCGGAGTTGATTAAAAACGTCCTTGATCGGCATTGGCCACTGTCAGATGGACTGCAAGCTGAAGTCTTCTTTAACTAATTTCAACAGTGTTATTCAGTACGACACTCCGTAACCGTACGTGAGATTTTTCCGTAACTTCGGAATATAAACTTGACCAGTTTCTTTAATCCAACGCGTCAAAAAAGTATCTATAACTTTAAAAAAATCTATAACTACATTACATTATGACTTATGATACAAATTATATATTCATATTCAGTAATACATATTTTTTGTTCCACTTGATTGATTGTAGGTATTCGCTCAAGATTAAACTTGTACTGATATGTTTTCCGATCAAGCGGTTCTTTGCTAACGAGATATATTGACATAACGGTTATTTAATTGTAATATGATTAGATCATAAACCGTGTTTTACTGTGGTTGTAAAACATCTAAAGCGACCGTAAGAATTAGAAGTGCGGTTCTATAAAATTGAACTTAATGCTTAACTCGTTCTATTTATGACTCGACTTTTTTCTAAATTTCTGTGAGACAATAATAAGTAAGGCGAAATTTAGTGCCTTTTTAGTTTTTACTGTGGTTCAGTTCAGTTCATTTTGAATGAATAAAAATGTTTCAATTTAAATTTTTGTACTGTCGGAGTAAATTTGTATAAATTTTAGTAAACGATTAAAATATCGAATAAGGAATGATATATGTTTTAAAGTGATAAGAAGAAATACTAAAGTAAATCTGAAAGTACGAGAACTTATTAGAATTAATGACAAGGCGTTAACTTCTGAAGTGCACAATGTTATACCTCAACTGTTAACGTCAAAAAAATTAACAAGGTCGCTCACGAAATCGATTATCGTTTTTCACAATGACATTCGTGTTACTACGAATCAGTTACGTAAAGGTGCTTCCACACTTCGAAATATATTCGGCACGTCCCACCGCGGACGCCACAAGTTGAGTATATTTCCTGTATCCGTTTGAATTATTATTGTTTTATCTCTTAAATATGAACATGTTTTGACAGTTTTATGGAGTCGCAAATATAGATTCGAAAAATGCTGTACAAAATTGTGTTGGTGTACAGTAGAGGACAGAGCCATGTTATAATTAATTGTTACGTAAGTCTGCTAATGTTTACAGATATGCCGAAACGGTTAGTTCGAATATGGATTTCAATATTACGAATAACTTGTAGTAAGATATTAGTACTACTTAGCCACAGCCTTATAAATTAGATCATCTATTTGTCCTTTGTGGTCCATTACTGGATATAGGCTAAAAATCACCGTTCCTGGCATGCATGTTCGTGACCACTGTGGATGTTGATGTTACAAAGGATGACGCTGCTGCCTATCTTATTTTTTTATCGGATGAAATAGCAAATGAGCGTACAGTCCACCTGATGGTGAATGGTTACTGCTGCCCATGGATATCTGTAAGCAACAGATCAGGGTACTATCTGAGATGGTCGCCTCATACATAAGTGAGCCTACACCCACACACCCTGCTAGCTAGAAATAGGTACGGATCATCTCCCGGATTCTGTCCCTTATTTACCTTCTATGACATATACAAGAGAGGGAGTAGTGTTATTGTTATTCGATAGATATCACATAAATTAGACCACAATGTACTATTACAGTAGGCTTTAAATCTAGAACTGTATGGCACTGAATTTCACCAAGTGTGAGCATCGTTCGAACGTTACAGCTCTCGATGACAGCTTGTTCAATAGGCTCATAACAATAATTCATCAGTGAAAACGACAAGACC
>MOOZ01000373.1:1198283-1208728 GCA_002930495.1 Cecropterus lyciades
AAATAGAAAACCTGTTGTACCTAAAGTTGCTCTCAGTTATCCATAGGCGGCAATGACCAATTCCTATCAGGTTAACTGCACTCTTCATTAATTAACACTTTATATTTATAAATAGGTACTTTATATAAGAGTGTTGTATATTACAATAGTAAGTAAGAATGCCCTCAAATTTACACTTAAACATTCAATTTCTTTAAGTGTTCACGTTTAACTCAACGTCAGTTAGTTTACAAGCGCTCTGACAAGTACCATTCTGTATATAGAAGTACCTAATGATAATTTGTGATGGGAAGATAATCTAGCCGTCGCAAAAAACTAAATGTAACGTTCAAAATTAAACAAGGAAACAGCTAGTACGCGTGCTTCGCTCAGACAAAGTATCGTACAATGAGATCATTCTCGATCTCGAGTGAGTCATACGTTCAAATCTATTAATTTTGATACTCCACTAGCACTCCGACCAAATGCCATTGACCCATTTAGAGGATGTTCGCGAGTACGCTGCCGGATAATACAATCGACGATTCGGATAACCTGTTGTTTGTTTTTATTTTCGTTTCGTTTCGCATTGTTATTCGTAGGCGATTGGGAAAGTAATTTATACAACACCTTTTTACTAACTTCAGTTTTTTTGTTTCACGAGGTAAGCGTATTTGATCAAATGCTATCTATCTTAACATTACGTTAGTCAATTTTAAAGTCAGTAACTTCTTCAAGTGAAGCAATATACCTGAAACAATTTTGAGCTCTAACTAGATATTTACTTATTAACATAGTGTAAGTTTCTTTTTATATCACTCTTACCAAACTGATCAAAATGTTGATACTGACAGGGAACAACAATAAATAATTGTATACGGTAACACGTCCTAATAATCTTCAATTGAACGATGGCAATACAAGACTATGACCTTCAATTGACATTTCACCTTCAACTCAGCCCAAATATTTCAGAAGCAATATTTAGCCATACTAATCCATTAATCTGCAATAAATGCAGTATCGATAGCACATTTAGTGTGATAGCGGTCCGACCACGTGCTGCCGACAGTGAGAAAATTACGTCCGCTGACAATATCGTGTACCGGTTTACGGTTAATTAGTATTCCAGTCACTGGACCGCTTTTAACGAGGTATTAAATTTCATCGAATGAACTTATTTACACAGCTTTTGTTGAATACTGTTGAGACACCACGAATTGTAAGTATTGGATAAAAATTAAATGTCGAATGTTGTCAGTGTCGATGTGACACGAAAAGTTTTGACGGCGGAATTATTAATTTGATTGTACAGTGGAAAGATATGTGGAAGGTATCAAGATTGTATATCCTTATTAGTGACAGGTAGGGATACTTACCACTATGCTAGGGGTATGTTCATTCTTAGAAAATTATACATCCTTATCGTAAGGACGGTCCAGCCGTCATTTACCCATCAGACCATAGTAATGTACGTCGTTGGTTATAAGTACAGGGTGTAGTTAGCTACCACCTTCAACCTCCACATACTTCGATGTTTTTTCAAAGCGTAGTAGGGATAATCTCTATTTAATAATAAAATACTATGAATGAGGTTTGTTTCATGAGTCAAATAATAATAGGTTCGAATACAAAATATGAATTTCAATAAGACGAATAATTCAAGCGAACAAATGGCTTAATATTCAAACATCATGTAACAAATTTCGCTTTGTCAGTTCAATTCGTCGCACAAATACGAAGTGCTCCCTATAATTTGTAAGTCACTGGAACACTAATTGAAATCAATTTATATCTCTGAAATAGATGATGATTTGGCATGAGATCATATCCGTGAAATTGCTGCACTCAACGAAGGCAAGTAATCTTAGACCAAACAGTGCATATTGAATTTCCTATTTCATTGTGATAAAGACACTAGAGAAATTATGTTAAGTGTAGCGAATGTAATGCGATTTTATGCCTGTCTGCGCTTTTATTAAAACCCCTTTTCACAGGGATAGTGTTAAATAAACATCAAAAGGTACACAGACTTTCATCACAGGCGCAAATAGAAAACATGATGACAACACAAAAACGTAAATTTTACTGCAGAACCCTCTAAAATTTAAATAATGTTTTTTTGTTTATTTCTTATAAATTAATGAAGTTAATCCTAGAAAAAATGGCCATTAAGGACGGCGAACTTAGAGCACCAAGTTTTTAATTCTAGGCCTTCTTTGAATAAAACAACTACACATATAGCTATTAGTTGTAAAAGTTCCTAGACACATGATGGCAGATGATAAAAATTAATATATTAGTATCCCGTGTGGAGAGCTCGTTGTTTGATTAGTATCACGCTCAGGGAGGGTTCACAAGCGATGATAATGCGGTGCCAGATAATACATCGATCGACGGTCAATAAACCTTGCTTATGTGGAAACAAACAGCGGTATTTTATAGTTTCAGGGCTGAAGTTATTTGTTTAGTAAATATAATCAAATCAAATCAAAAATACAGTTAAAGAAAATAAGTGTCGACAGTTTCTTCGTGGCAAGTAGCAAACGAGAACGTAGGCCACCTGAAGCACATGGCCGTGATAAGGTCGAAGATTTACCTAAGGTTAGCTACAAATGCGTTACTACCCCTGAGGACTAAGTTGGAACGCCTTGTATAAGTATGTCTCTCTTACCACAACCTTCAGACCTAAACATATCACTACTGCTATTAGACAGAAATAGGTGTGGCGAAGGTGTTTCTGGAGCCGAACCACGTTTTACCATTTTTAACGATTTCGTGTTATAAATTCGGCATAGTATATGAGATTTTTTTTTCACCTTTAAATGTCGTAATTTTTTTAAAACTTATATTTTATTAACTTAATAATTATAATAACGTCTTCAATTTAGTATTTTAATGAGTCGAGACATGGTGAGACAAGGTTTACTATTATTTTACACTCAATTTATTTACATTCCATTCAATTAAAATTGCTAATGAGAATCTTTGTACTTTCATCAATTCCATGGAAACGGAGCCAGTTCAAGCACCCAACATTTCAGAATTATCTTTCAATTGAACAAGGCACGGAAATATCTGAGTGTCCAAGTGAAAACCGGACATCGGGCAACCCTAGGCACTGTATGAATTAAGGCCAAGTGCATTAGCTTGAGAAATGGACGATGGAATATAACAAACCGGTGGTTCGTTAAAGCATTGCGAAAATATTTACGACTGCCTTGGTGTCCATATTGTTGCTACAGTTTATTATTGAGTGGAACTGAATAACCGCCTGAGCGGGGTACCGACCGGAGAGAGATATAACACGATACTAAGTCTCAAATTACAAGGCGATAACGGCACACAGCAGGAACACAGTTTTCGCGGTCCTGAGCATTTGTAAGGGTGCCGGAAGGTTTGACTTGTTGCGCAAAAATTGTCCTCAGAACGCTAAACTTAGAAACTTAGGACAAGGCTAGAATAGTTATAGTAGTGCTCTGTTATAAGTTTACAACAATTAACCAGGTTTGTTTATAAAAAAGTTCCTACAATTTTACACAACCAATTTAATCAATTTCTTACCAAACATCATCTATAATCTTACTAAAATTATAAAAGCGAAAGTTTGTGAGGATGTATGTGCATTTGTTGCTCTTACACGCAAAAACTATTGAATGGATTTGAATGAAATTTAGCACATTGATAGTTTATAGCCTATATTAAAACATAGACTATTTTGTACTGGGGTATATGACCCAAAGGGGCGGAGTCGCGGGGAAAATCACGTAGTAAATATCGTCTTATCATCCAATAAACAAATGTAGTGATTGAGACATATATTACAATTTCCATAACTATCATTTTTCGTCGCAAAACATATGTTTGGTTATAGAAGATTTCTTCCACTTAACGCTTCCAATCCATCAGAGCCTCACGTTATTACCTCTGCGTTAGGCTTAGACGTTATATTAGCTTACACTTTCACGTCAACATACCTCATTGTTCAGTTCCTATTTCTGTTAAGTAATAGCACTGTTGTCTACATGCACTAAGCTACGATTTTTCGAGATGTGCAATACGCATTATGAATTAGCACATTATCACTATAATCAATTAATTTGTTTCACAACACGTTCTTCAATATTTGAGCCGTCTACATCTAAAGTACCGTAATATATGTTTGAAGATGAATCTCACAAAAGTAGTTAAGATATATATAAGTATTATACAAGATAACGCAAGTAATGCCGTTGTGAAGTGAAAATTGGTGCTAACACCCAGATACCGCGAAGAGTGTTTCAAGCGATAATTGTTACGCCTCACTGGCATATATATTCACTAATTGGGTGTGAGTAACGGACTTACAATCAAATTTGAACTTGAGATTCATTCGACTTTAAAAAATATTGTAATCGTTACTTTAATAAGGCGTCTTAATATTGTATGAAATTGAAACTTTAGATTGAATGTGGTACAGGTGATAGAAATTGGTCTTCCTCTATCATATAATTTTGTATTACATATAGTTTTATTAAATTAATGTCTCAATGGAAGCCTTGATTTATTTCTGTCCCATGACATAATTTCAACAATAAATAATGAATAGCTTATTATAATCTCATAGAAGTGAACGAACGAGAATAATACCGGATTTAACGCTACTTTATCAATATCAAAACGTTTCCGCATCCTCCCATTTGTCAAGGAAAGAAAGTAGGTACGAGTTATTAACTGGTAGTATTCAATTTAGTGGTGTATAAGATAATTTTACTGTCACAGGTGAGCCCGGTCTGTCCTAAGATAATTGTTTCCGGATAACGTGATACATAAATCGAATGAAGCGTGAATTCAAATCTTAATTCTAATACTTTGCTCGATTTATCGATGGCGCGGCAATAATTGGTTCGTGTTCTGTCTTGCGAGGTGATAAAACGATAACTCGACGTATTGAAGCTATTAAGATGCTTTTATTGAATTTAAGTAATTTAGAATTGTCAGCGTGGTCAATTCTTCAATTAGCCATTTTTTATTATTTTGTAAATTAGAGCATATTATCTATTATGGCATGAAAACTTCAAAGAATAGAAATTCATATGTAAATTATTGTTGGTTGTCGCAGAGTGACTGTTATCCCGTCTTATCGCAGAATTTTCTTAATCAGTAGTTTCTTTCTATACTTATTTGCATTTTCATAAATGTTATATTATTATGTGAATGGTTCTACTGTCACTTAAATTTCAATTCAGGCAAAAAACGCTACAAATTCAAGAATAATGGACCCAAGCCTCCCCACAACCACACTTAACCTGAATCAAATTTTGTCAAGGTACATTAGATAAACAACGTAATCGCGAAAGTGATTTTATAGGGGACACCAAAAATCAATCACTTTCATACTAAACCAAAGAGTAAGATTAGTTCTGGTGAGCTGAGACGCAGTTAAGTATTCACGGTTGCTCTTCGGTCAATTTGTGTCGATTAACCTAAACCTCTTTTCCTGTATGGCCCTAAATCACCGTTGAATTTCGCTCATCTTGTAATTTTCTACTTTCTCTTTCATGGGAGCACTGACGGTTTGAGGTAATTGGCATTTTATATGACAGTTATGTCGATTGTTCAAGAAGATTGCATAATGCATCAAGGCGTGATATTGAAATTATAGGAAAGCGTTGAGTTTGCGTCGTTTAACGATGATTCTAAATAAATTAGCCCAGAAGTGCATCCATGAATGTAATTGGTAATAGAAACTTTAGATACAACAATAAAACGATAAAAAGAAAGAGAAGCAGAAGGAGAGTTTAAGAGACATTAAGAGTAGGATTAAAATTTTACTAATGCAATTTTGCTTACTGATACAAATCCACCAGCTCAGGCGTATCCACAATACCAATTTCAACCGGTCTTTCAATTTCGTTATATTCAAAGTGAGCTTTCATATCGACATAAGTATGAATATGGATTTATTGTACTCGTTCGAGGCGCCCCCTGGCCCTGTGGCTAGTAAATTTCTTTCTCGGGTTTCTTGCGACCGCGTGACCTTGCGTTTCACGACCGCACACAATATATCATCGCGTAGCATATCATTTTGTTTTCTCCATTTTGATTACTTACGCATGAATGCTTTTCTTGATTTTCCATTGTGTGTATACGGTAGGTTACCCTTAGTTTATTATATTATTTACACATACACCTGGATTTATTTTATTTATTGTATTCGCATTTGCGTCTACATTTATTATTTATTGGCATTTATTATATTGATACATTTGTCAACTTAAGGTAAAGTAAATAAATATAGCAATGACGAATTTATACACCTGTTCTGGGTCTGGGTGTTCTCTGCACACTAACCTTCTTATGTAAATCACTAACATGTTAACAAACACTAGTTTACATCGTATACAAAATGTAATATTTTTTATTGAGGTGATATTTTATGTTTTTTTAATGTTGCAAGGAAACATGATTAAAAGAACATGTGAGGCAAACCGCATCTATTTATCGCACATCTCTATTACTATTTGATAGCATTTGACAGCTTGCTAAGTAAGTCGTAAAACTACAAATCAAGTTAACGACGTTAGAGTTGGAGGAACGTATTATTTTGATGACATTTCGAAATTTGTACTGCGGAGTTTCTATCAAATTTGTTTATGCCACGCTCTTGACTTTCTTTTTTATATATTTTTTTTCGTAATTTATTCATGATAAACTTACTTGAGAGAAAAAATTTGTATGTTGTCACTATTTTTGTCTGTTTATCGAATGTACTTAATTATTTTTTTAACACAGCTTATCTTAAATGGTCATCATTTACAGATATATTGTGCAAAACGTGTTTCTATACATGGAACTGCAAGAAAAAAGGACATCAATCAACAATCTGTAAACAAACTTCGATATGTGAGAACAGATCATAAATACTTGATGATCAACTTGGACTGATAACTTTGGTAACTCACTAAGATAAAAAATATCATAATCGTATTTTACGGATTGGTATTATAGGATGATGAAGTCATATATTAATTAGGTACATACAGAATGTTCAATTGGGTTCACTCATGTGTATATATCACTAGATGTGCCGGTTCCACCCGGTACTACATAAGAAAAAACTAAAAAAATAACTACAGCGTCGTGTTATATGCCCTATAGTCTTTCTCAATAAATGGACTATTCAATACAAAAATATTTTTCAATTCGAACCAGTAGTTGCTGAGATTAGCGCGTTCAACCAAACTCTTCAGCTTTATAACATTAATAATAAATAATATAAATATAAATACATGTCTGTTGAACATGTCTGTTGAACGTACCTGTAATTCATGTAAAGATTTGTTGACCGTACCTATTATTTATGTTTACATTCCTGACCGTACCTAAACCATTCGAGTGTTAAATCAACTCGCATCACCGTTACAAATTAGCCGGGTCGCTTAACACCACGTTTAGTTAAGACCACTGAAAAACATACCTTGGCCTCTGTTCCCAGCGAAGTACCGTACTCGCTCATTATGGTTTCGCGGTAGGTACCTACCGTCTGAGGTTTTGATGCTTCGGCGTCTCAGTTTTGTGGTTCTTGGGATGTTATTATTGTTTAGGCAAGTATAGATTCACGACGACGATTTATCGACACTAATAGAATTCACAAAATCATTTTAAATTTTGTTATTTTTATTTTTTAATCATGTCTGCAAATAAAATAAATCTAGATTTTTAAATGAACGTGTTTTTCTTTATTATTTGTATAATAATATAAACGTTATAAGCTAGAATTATAAGACGTTATAAAGTTACATCGAATAAGGCAATAGGAGCATAGATTCCTTTCATACTAATAGAACTGAAGAAGATTAAGTTATTCATAGAACGCTTCATTTAAGTAAACCAACGTCCAAAAATCAGTACCAAACTATGTAAATCCTTTATCTATCTATATTTATTCTCTAGGTAGAGGTTACTGCCTCCAATAATATTATCGGACTATATAGACTCGTCGAAGACTATATAGATTTCAACGCTCTATGAAGTTAGTTCAAAACTCGATAAAAACGCAGTAAAGTAAACATGATCATAAATCTATCTACCATATGTTCCCTCCGTATCAACAAGTGAGTGTTTGCACGACCCACCCGCTACCCTAACCCCCGAATCGAACGGAAACGCGATACGGACATTAAGTCTATACAGATAAGGTAAAACGCAGAGCATGCTGTTCAAATCAAAATAAATAAATAATAATTTAAATAAATTTATTTAAGTGACGTATTTATACAATAAATAAGCGTTTTTGTAGTGTCACTAAAACCTTACTTTACATTTGACCAAAGAAAACAGTTTTAAAACATGAGATTTGTAATTTTTAATAAAAGACAATATGAAGTCATAAAAATATTGACAAATAATATTATGACCGATTTTCCACTGTAGGACTCTGTTCACGCATTGCAGATACTTTTAGAAATGGCAAGAACTGAAAGTAATAATAAGAAACTATTATATCCACATTGACTCATGTACATCCATATACTAATTTATATGTATTAAAATGATTAACAGCCTATAATCGATTTAATGAGCAAATTTGTCCTTAGTATACTCAGTGGATGAAAGTAACTTAGCTTGATAAGTACATTAGTTCCGTTTACATTCATTATGACCGTTACGACCACGGAGAAAGATATCTAAAGGAAATAAGTAGTACTATTATACACAAATACTAAATAAGAATATAAGAAATTCTTCATTAATTCCGGACTATCTTATAATTAAAAGTTAGTGACTCTTCACCGGTTTAAGATTACTTAATATATTTTCAAAAATAGTCGAAATATTTAACACGGTGATGATATAAGAACAGAGAGATAGATGATACTAGCTCAAATGATCCCAACCCTACCATCTAATCATTTTAAATCCATTGTTATGTACAATGGACTTAAAATGATACGTACGATATTCCAGTTAAATATTTATTTTTTATGGATGTACCCAACGATAACACAGAGGGTCTAACTGATGGAATGTACTTACCGTTTCCAATGAACATTTGCAACACTAGAGATATTGCCAATGCTTTGTTAGCTTTAAAGAAGAGCTCTTTTTGCATATTATTAAGCCCCATATGATAGCTCTCCAGGAAGAATAAAGTTCGTTCCACATTTTGCACGCAGGTCGTGTATTTAAAAATTAAAACCATTCACAAAAAGAAAGACATTCTCAAAATGATGACTTGCCATTAATAGGCAGGATAGGTAGCGATTTTTTTTTCTTTGATTAAACCAAATAGAAACGTTAATTAAAACCTTGATTAGTTTGGTGTTCAATAAAAAAGGCAATTAACAAACTGAAGCGGTTCAAGGTGAAATTTCTAGTTCACGAGTTCAAGAACAGAAGTGACTGAACTAAAACGAGATCAAATTTTTAAGACAGGTACTGATATACCCGAATATTTGATGACGACAATAACGAAAAATTACAAAAAATCCTTTCGATTTTTTTATATTAGCTTAGGACGTTGGACCTCTAAAGATTTATAACACTATCAACTGGAATAAACGTGGGAAGAAAGACAGTTAATAATTTCTACACTAAGATTTTCTTGTGTCGTGGGTGATTACACAAACAGACAGACCCAGAACAGAAATCTAGATTCATAATTCAGAAATCTGACCGGCCGAGGATCGAACCCGGCATCTACTAACTTGTCTAGTTAGACAAGTTAGGGACAGCTAGTTAGCTGTCCCCCGCGGTTTCACCCGCTACTACATCAGAGAAAAAACAAACATAGCGTAATGTTATAAATAGCCTTCCTTAATAAATGGACTATTCAAAACAAAAATATTTTTTCAATTCGAACGAGTAGTTCCTGAGATAAGCGCGTCCAACTAAACAAACTCTTCAGCTTTATAACATTCAATAAGTATTCTAATTTCTATTTCAGATTTAAAATTTTATAGAATAATAATTTCAGAAGGTAAAAACCTCTGATCAAAACTACTCTATGCATCTACAACCACTGTGATGGGATAATATCCAGATGAGGGCGCAACATCCGCCCCTACCCGTATCCAATGAAGATTGTTTACATTGATTCTCTCATTTATAAATCCCTTGCGTGATCTTCGGAAAAAAGCTCGTGGGGTTAGGGGTCTTGTTAGGATAGACGTAAAAAATAAATAATTTATAGCCCATCCTATACCACTTGAAGGTGATGCCCTTCGAGTTACCTCCGTCACACCGATTTTTGATTTAAAACTGCAGTGTAGCGCTGCTGCGTTCCGATTGAAGGGTGTAGTGATAGTCAAACTTTAACGAGGTGTTTCAATAAAGTGCTCATGTGATCTTTGGCTGAACTTTCACCGTACCGTCGTACCGCCGTACCTCACAGGAGGTGCCCTTGGGTCAGCCGCAATCCCTATTTAAACCAGAGGCGGAAGGTCAGGATTCCGGCAAAAGCTGGGTCCGCAACCGTCCCTCCC
>MOOZ01000373.1:1213140-1229574 GCA_002930495.1 Cecropterus lyciades
TCTCACATTGTGACCGGTTTTCAGTTCCTCGTAGTGATCGGTACCTGATACATGGGCGATATAGATACTGATATTCAGGACGTAGAAATCAAATTTAAATAAGGCAACACGAAAATTTAAGATAAACCGGAAAATTGAAATGAAATTACCCAGTTTTGAGATAATTAAGTGCCCTTGACAAGAAGAATATTTGCAGCGGCAAATACAATAAATAACGAGAAATCAGAATCCTTCAGGAGTAGATACTAAGCATTTTTAGTAACGAATGAAAATAAAATTCATTGTTCGTTTGTCCTCTAAAACAGCTTCTAAAACAGTACTGCAAAGTTGGTTTTCGAATCTATACACCCTTATTTTAGATTTCTACTTTTCATCGCTCATTTGTCAAAATTGAACAGAACTACGCTCACACTATTCGCGATAAATCGATATTTTAATACAATTAACGCAGCAAAGGGCACCAAAATATTGACGGGCAGCTATTAATCATTTCGCCCCCAGTCTTTTTCATTATCTACTATCGATTAATGATTTGCAACAACTCATAAATTGATCACGTCATTTAGATAATATGTTTGCTGCGTGAATTTTACACCCATTTTTAGATAATGGTTTCATATTAAACTATATAAATAAAAATGTTTCATTGTTTTGTCCCATTCGAAAATTCAACTTACCCATATAACAATTTTGGTGCATTTGAAGTTGCTTTTGATACAAAAGGTGAAGATACGATATATTTCCTTACCTGTAACAAGAAAGAAAACGTTAATAAACAAAATGCTAAAGAGATTTTAACAAGGGAAAAAAGCAATAAATAAAAACAGTAATTTGTGAATAAACATAAAATACTTTGTGAGGTTTTAAACGGTCAAGAAAATGATGACATACTACTACTAAGTTTCATTAAAACATAAACGCTTTCTACACTCATAGCCCCACAGCAGGATTTTCTCCTGTGTCGTGGGTGCCATGGACACACAAAGACGAATACACAAACACCTAGACCCAGAACAGAAATCTAAACTCATCATTCAAATGTCTGTCTGGACGGGGATCGAACCCGGGACCCACTGCGTGTCAGACTGGTATGGTGACCGCTCCGCCACGCGGGTCGTCAAACATTTACTTTGTAAGTTTGAATGTTATGCTAGCTTCTTAACGATACTTACTTACATTACAAATCGTCAATACATACATCATACTTATATTACGTCTTATTTATAACAAGGTGGAAAGACTTAGGAAGACTCTTAACAAATTGCTTTAAGGCCAACACGAATATACATACGAGACGTATATAAAAACGATATAATAACAGCTTCGCCTCAAATATGTGGCCAGTTGGCATCGTTCGCGATGGTTAGAGATTTCGCGGTGATTATACGTGGAAGTAAGCTGGAAGTAACAACCGATCAGTTCGATCAAGGCTAGATACCAAAGAATGAATCAAATTGAAATCAAATTGAAACACATAGATTGCTAAATTTTTATTTTATTTATTTATTTATTGCACCTCTAAAAATAAAAGATACAATAGGGCAAACTTAATGCCTGATGGCATTCTCTACAAGTCAATGGCTAGAAAATATGCGGTAGATAGTAATTTAAGAAAGAAACAATAATAATACATAATATATATCCGAAAATCCGAATATATATATATATATATAATACACGCTATACATATTTATATTACTAAAAACATACTATATAGAATAAAATTATAAATGATTAAGAGACAGTAGCGGTGTTCGGATAATAACTTTTTTAAATTGATTGTTGATAATATTTAATTATGTTACTTTTATATATAAATACCGATTTCTAAAATATTAGATTATTTTTGAGAAAATATAAAAAAATCGTCTCGTTTTTGAGAAGTATGAGAGTAATATATAATAGGTATCATTTTTTTTTTATAGAATGGAAGTAGCAAACGAGCATGCAGCTCACCTGATGGTAAGTGGCTACTGCCACCTATGGACATCTGTATTCAACCCTAGGTAAGATCAAAGTTTCACCTAAGGTTAGCCACAGTTACGGTGCTACCCCTGAGGATTAAGATGGATTAAGATGGAATGCCTCGGAAAAGTATATCTCCCTTACCACGCCCTTCAGACCAGAACAAAGCAGCGCATGTTATTAGGCAGAATAGGTATATCATATAATTACAGTGATTATTTTAATTAATACATTATTACAGCACTTATACCATATAAAACTTTGTAAAGACAACAAAAAAATAAAACAGTCATAGGAAAAAAGAGCTCAACTTTTTTGCTCTTGTAGTTACAATAGTTACAAGAGCAGATTTATTGCCATAAATTTATCACGTGAACAAAAAATGGCAACACCTGCGCTGGATGAATGGGTTCCTTTAAAAAGGGTAACACTTTTTGTTTGGCCTGGTCTGGCCACACTGCGGGTCGTTGACGTTGCCTTGACTGTGTTGCAAGTGTAAAAAAAAAACACAAGTGGCCACTGTAAGAGCATTACGTCATCGTAAACACGGCAATTTGAGAAGTGGCAATAATACTGAGTGTTTTATTACGACATCGTGCCTTTTGGAGCCATTAGACATAAATACTTAGTAAGATTTTGAAAGACATGGAAAAGATCTTCCTTTTAGTTATGGTTGAGACATAGAGCTCATCAAATACTTTTTGAAACCCGATGTTTCCTATTACATAGCACTGCTGATTGCTAATAAGTAAAATGTCAAAATCATGTAGCAGATAGTAAGTAAAACGTCCGCCTGAAGCAGATATGCTTCCTAGTACTTAATCGGGACTATCTATGTACCTAACTATAGATCCCCATACCCTTTAAACTAAAACACAACAGCGTCTATTGCTGGCATAAAGAGAACTAGATGTAGAGATTGTCTTCCTTCACAAACCAAAAAATTATCAATTAATTATGCGATAATTACTTTGTGTTGACGAACCACTGCCGTCCTTCAACACTAAGTATATTTAATTACTAATGTGCCTTAATTAATATCAATACATACATGTGTACCAATTTTCACAAGCTTGTAACATTTTCACTTCATATCACATCTATGTGTTTGTCTCCTTGTGTGCATTTATACGAACGTCCACATACAAATACAAGCATGGGAGTATGAGCATAGAAAGCCATTATTTACATACATCAAATAGGTGCGAAAACATTTAATGATAACCATTGAACTTCTCATAAAATTATTACGATCTTCTCAGACGAGAAAGGTAATGAAACCGGTTAAGTGCGAGTGGGACTTGTACACGAAGGGTTCCGTGCCATAATCTATAAAAGTTGTATGGGAGCCCCACTTAAATATTTATTTTATTTTAATTTAATTACCTATTTATTTTTAAAGTGAATGTTTCAAGCTATTTGTGTTTGTTGTTCAACCTATTGCCGTTACTAATACCGATAAAAATACGTATGTTGTATGGTAGCCACCCTTAAATATTTATTTTATTCTGTTTTTGTTGTAACGTAACGGAAACAAAAATATATCATATATGAAAATGTCAACTGTCTTGCTATCACAGTTCATGAGATACAGCCCGGTGTCAGACAGACCGACACTGGAGTCCTAGTAATTACTAGGGTCCCGATTTTACCCTTTGAGTACGGTACCCTAAAAACCCCTGACGTTCACCTTGAGTTTACTTGTAAGTGTTCCCGCAAACAAAGTGAAGTGTAAAATAAAATCGGGAGTCAGTTTTTTCGAGGTAAAGGCCCGATTGGTGTTCTGTTACATACATTAAGTGAACTTTGAAACACTTCAGTGCCTGATATTGGGTTTCAGATCTTACAAAAAGGACCATGTCATTAAGCGCATTAAAACCTGTTCGGTTTATCGCGACACTTTATATCATTGCCTGGGATTTAATTGAGGTTGTCTTTTTTCTTTGTATATACGTTGCTAGCTGTCGCCCGCGACTTCGTACGCGAAAACTGTAACATGAATATTCAATCTAGATTTTACACCATTAGAGATAGTGCACCCTATTTTATATTTTTTGGGGTTGATTTTCAAAAAATGCTGAAATAAGTACCAATTTCATTATTTCTACCCAGAAAGCCAAATACTAAGTTTCATAGAGCTTGCTTCAAAATTGGCGGAGTTTCATACAAACTTTCAACCCCTATTTAACCCTGTTGGAGTCTGATTTTTTAAAAATCCTTACTTATTGCTCGGTTATATCATAAAAGGAACCCCTGTACCAAATTTCAAGATTCTAGGTACAGTTGTTTCGGCTGCGCGTTGATATGTAATTCAGTGAGTCGGAATTGCCTATTATATATTCAGATTATGATAACATTTACATATTGTACGTTTGTTCGTTCTTTAATTCTTTCCTTACTATGGTCAAAAGTTAGTAATTTTGTATGCCATTTAGATAATTCTTGATTATTCGCGAAAATATTCTTCGCCATAGCCTTCAACTTAAGTTTGAAGTATACAGTAAGGAGATACACTAGTACGCGGCGTTCCAACTGGTCTTCAAGGATAATAGCAACGCATTGTGACTTCAGCTAGAACTGACAACTTAATCAATATGGATGTCTGTGGACGTTTGCTACCTACTTATCATCAGTTAAACTATAAGGTCCTACTTCTTAAATACATGAACTAGTAACATCGTTAAAACATAAAAGCAAAAAACCCGACTGCTTAAAACGAAATTTTTGTTCATAATAATATATATTTAATGTAGAGTTTATGAGTTTTTGTCAAAATAGTCAAGTAAAAGTACTATAATATGCATATTTTCAGAATAGTCTATGTCTATGAAATGGTCTATGAAAGGTACTAAAGCCTTCATTTGATACCCATATTGTCGAGATAATAAAAAAAAGTCGTCCCTTCCCCTCTTTTACCCTATTTGCAGGCGCCATTTTTATAAATTATATAGCCTATGTCACTTTCGAAACTGAAACGATTCTAATGATATATCATACGTCACAATCTGTCAAATCGTTTGGGCTGTAGCGCGTGCCATATAAATGCCATACATACAAACAAACATACATACATACGCTCGAAAAACATTACTCTCCTGATGCAGTCGGGTAAAACTACCAAATCATAAAATATAATTCAAGTCTTAAGATCAGTTGTCAAGGTTTTAAATATGTACGTAAACCTCGGACGAAGCGTTAGTCTGGAGGTCAATTAAAATAATCTTCTGTCTGAACGTAAAGGTCAAACTTATTATAGATAATTAAGTTGAGTGGCTAAAATTCCTACGCCAATAAAGAAAAGAGCTGATCAATTACTAAAATTTTTCTTTATTCTATAAAACGCTAAATTTACCTAAATATTAAGCCTAGCAATAAGGTAAACGGGCCACCTGATAGAAAGTAGTCACCGTTGCCTTTGGACAATTGCAACACCAGGGAGTCGCCAATGCACCACTGGCTTTGAAGAAGAGCTTTTTTCGCACCTTTTTTGAGGAGCCCCATGTCATAGCGCTCCGGGACTACCTCAGGAAGAAGTTCATTCCTCATCTTACACGTCCGTGACAAAAATGTGCATGTAAACGTAATGTCAAATGAAATACGTTCATGACATCCATTTATCGATGTGAAAGCCATACTTTAACACACAGACAAAGGCGCTTAACTTATAATAGACCTCTGTTATAGTAAATACAAATACGAACAAAACACCAACGCGCGGGCGGAGACGCGGGCGACAACATAGTATTGTACCCATGGAAATATTATCTAAGTAGGTGGATCAAGTGGGCTTACATTGTGCAATATAAAAATATAGCGGTACAATATTTCATATTCATTTACATATTGAGTTTTATCTAATCTATCGATCGGAACTGACGCCTCGTCAGATGATAAGAGTGCAAAACGTACCGTAGGTAGTTATGTTAGATCGTAGTTGTTTTATGTAATCATTGTATGGTTTAGATAGAGCAGACATTACGCAACCATCAACCCATTATTGTCCCACTGCTGGGCACGGGTCTCCTATCAGATTGAGAACGTTTCAGGCGATAGTCCACCGCGTTAGCCAAGTGCGAATTGGTAGACTTGGCACACCTTTGAGGAACTTTTTTTAAAGAAATCTCAGGTGTGTACCTCAAGATGTTTTCATTCAACGCAAAAGCATTGATAATTAACTTATAATACGCACATAATTTTAGAAACAGTGGTGCGTGCCTGGGAATCCAACCACCGATCCTCGATTGAGAGGCTGAGTTTCAACCATTCGGCTGTCACTGTTACTTATATATCTGTAGGTAATCCAAAAAAACTTGCAATGGTGTTGTTAGTATTGGGAACAACAAATAAACAAAAGATAACAGAAAGAAAAAAGATTATTAATTGTTAGGTCGTAGAGCAAATGTAAGTTGCAAAGAGGTGCAGTCCACCGCATGCAAGCGCACCCCATTAGGCGCATGGGCAAACATGTAAATAGGGTAGATTTGAAGTTGGCCACAAGTTCCTAATTTGCTATACCTAAGAATGGTCTTGGTAAACCTCATGTAAACGTAACAACAAGTAACTAAACGTAGAATTAAGTTTGAAGGAGGTGATAATTAAGAGAACTCATCACATCCTTCAGACCAGAACCTTGCAACGGAAAACAATAGTTTAGTGAAGCAGAAATATCTAATCACTAAAATATTTGTCACACGATGTCCAAAGATTATCCGTTTCCTCAAGAGATTCCCTTAGTAAGTCATTATTTCCGCGAGACGGTAATTTGTGTCTGCAGTAGGGCGTCATTAATCGTCAATTACTTGCTTTTACGGTTCAAAGACTACCGATGTGTGTTTAATCCGCGCTTCACGTTTATGGGACCAGTTATAAAAAACAAGCCAAGTGCGAGTCGGACTCGCGCATGAAGGTTTCCGTACCATTACTTATAAAAAACGGCAAAATAGTTTATTTGATTATTTGTTTAAGTGTATATATAATTAAATATTATGTGAATATTTCAAACGTTTACCTGTTGCCATTATTAATATTGAGCAAAATCACTTTTGTTGTATAGAAGCCCCCCTTAAATATTTATTTTTAACTGTTCTTATAATTTTTTTTATTGTATGGAAGTAGCAAACGAGCATGCAGCCCACCTGATGGTAAGTGATTACTGCCGCCATGGACATCTGTAAACAAACCTCGGTAAGATCAAAGTCTCACCTAAGGTTAGCCACAGATGCGTTGCTACGCAAAGTATGTATCCCTTACCACACCCTTCAAACCAGAAAACAACAGCGCAATACACTGTTGTTATTAGGCAGAAATAGGTGTGGCGGCGGTGCTTCCGGAGTCGAACCGCGAAGAGTTCTACCACCGTCAAAATTCTTATTTTTTGTTATAGCGGCAGAAATACATCATCTGGGAAAATTTCAACTGTCTGGCTATCACGGTTTATGAGAGCTGCCTGGTGACAGACAGACGGACAGTGGAGTCTTAGTAGTAGGGTTCCGTTCTTAACCTGTGGGTACTGAACCCTAAACAGAACTCGTCATTTCCAGTGAGTAGTGAAGACAACACTACGTTCGCGATAACTTTCTCCGTAAATGCTTTTCCAATCTGTGGACTGTATACATATACGTATGCGACATAAACTGTTTGTGCTACTATTATGTTATTTGCATACAGTTCAACGGCATTCTCGATTTGCTTACATGTAGGCAAAAAACACGAAGTATGTTTTTCAAAGGTTTTGCAAGGACTTTTGGCGTCAAAGAAAAGGAATGTAGCGGAATTTAAGCTTCGATAGTACGCTCCTTGTGTATACATTTCTCAGCAGAACTCCTATGTATTTTATCAGTAAGGACTTAGTATTGTAATATGAATTTACTTATAATACTCCAACAGATGTAACAAATAATATCAAGGCTTAAGCGTCCATAATTCCTCAAGTTATTCATTTCGGTAGACTCGATGAAATTTCTAATGCAAATCATTGTATCGAAAAGTGAATATTTGCCTTTTGAGAATCATGTGAAATGATAATCGTGTGTGCTTTCTGTGTTCAGAATAAATAATGAATAATTCATGAGGTAAAACTTCAACGAAAGTGTAAGTTCAAAGAGAGCGTATCTGCCTAAATGTCACAATGTTTCGACAACACTTGATGACATTTCCGAAGACGACAATTATTGTAATTCTAAACATTTTATGATAGAAGTTGACAAACTTATTATCTTTTAACGCTTTTAAGCGGTATTTGTCTATCTATAGTAGTTTTTATTTTATGTTCTTTATCATCTATACAAATAAATATAAAATTGACAGTGATTTTAAAACCGGACATTTGAATAAGTTTAGAATTTTATTTAACATTTTCGCCCGAAGAATGGATAAGATTTATTAATTAGTACCTATTTTTTGTGGACTATGTACTTCTCTTGATCCTTGTCATTTCTAGGATCTAAATTAACCTGTTTATTATAGTTTTCAAGATACAAAGCATATACCTTCTGTGCTTTGTATGTTTTACTAGCTTATTTCCAAGGTTTCGCCCGCTTCAGTCATGTTTACCACGGCAGAACATTTTGTGTTAATCTAGATCACAAACTACCTGCATGTCAAACTTCAGCGATGTACGACCAGTACTTTTTGAATGAAAGAGTAAAAAACACACGTACTAACAAACTTTCGCATTTATAATATTTATAAGATAGTGTACTTTTAGATAGATATGTTTCTATCGTACATGACTACTCACATTGGAAACACACTACGCGTCTTTTATTTTAATTAGTTCATTAATAACTAACGTGAGTACAAGAAAAACTTTTTCACTTTTTGTGTACGATCAAGGAAACTACTTTCTTTGGAAAAGTTCGAATATCCACATTGGCATCCGGTTAAGGCCTCTATTAATATAACCCTGTATATGCAGTGGTATGTTTATGTGTTCAATTAAGGAGCTTAATAAGCTAAGAAACACGAATGAAAGCCTATTAACGAAGCTATAATGGTCGCATTTATAATTATGCATAATATAATTGCATGTGGACCCTATGATAATATCAATAAGGTGTCTCACACGTCTTCGCGAGTTTAAATAAGTATTGAAGTTTAACATAAAGCTTTGGTCTACTTTGGAATGTTGCTTTAATCAACCAGATGTTAATTGGTCGTTGTTATAGAAACATAGGACTAAGTTGGAACGTTAATATTATACTGCTTTGTCTAACTAATAATTATTTTAACTCCAGAGAGATGTCGGTGATTCTCAAAATTATTGTCACAACTTTATAAAAAGTAGTTATTACAAAAAGTATTTTTTTAAATTACATCGTTATTAGTATTATTAGTATTGTTTTACTTACATTTGTCATTACATTTAAATCCATCCATCCATCAGCCCTTTAAGTCCATTACTGGATATATCCAGCTTACCCTAATGGGGGCTTTTGACAATAGTGACCGCGCCTGGCACCCATGTTGGTGATCGCAGCAGGCACTGATATTACTCAGAAAGACGAGGCTAACCCTCTTGGATTTTGTTGTTTAATCTCATCTGACGACGTCCACGGGTCGAGAGGAGATTTCCAGGTCACACGGCACATTATATATAGTTACATATATGCGTTCAGTAAGCCTCCCATGCAGATCCTTGGTTAATAGTATTCGTAATTTAAAATTGACTCACGACAGCCCAATTTCATCTTCATAATTTCGCTCAACAAAAACAAGAGCTTCTCAACTTCGTGCTGCTCACGCGTGCGCAACCCACCATTATCTATATTTCCAATTAGAGAGATGGACAGCATACCGCCTCTCGACTTGCAAACGCTCGCAAATTATGTGTTGGCTAATAAAAAATAACAACGCAGGTACAGTTTTTGTTTCCAAATAGGTATCCAAATAGACCGAAGTGCTTTATAAAGTCGAGTACAGATGCCACCTTAAAAGAGTTTGAATCGATTGTATTAATTATCTGTCTATCCCTATTATTTTCAACAGCTTAAACCTAACTCTTAGGTCGGTCATTCTGACAATGGATGTGTCTAGGAATAAGATACTAATGCGATAGGGATGCCACAGATTCAAACACTGTAATATTGCGCTATAATTTCGTTCTAAGTCAGAAATACGTATAAAGGTATTATAAAATTGCATTAGCAAACGTCCATGCAGTCCAACCACCTTCCCATGGCCCCATCAACCTTCTGGTTATAGGGGCTGAAACATCGGGGAACACGCCGGTACTCTTCACTGTTCCCGGAGTGCTGCTTGATCGCCCTACAAAGCTCGTAACGAGCCGCTCATTCTGAGCTGGTCCCTCCCTGCGCCGCTCACCCGCCTTGGGATGGACACTTTAGAGGACTAAGATCGTCTCGTATTTAAGACAGACAGAATCAACACCCTTTCAATATACCGCATGTACTGCTTCTACTAAATTTCTGCAAATGATGCAGAACTACCTACCAAGAAAGGATTTCTGAAAATCACTTCCCTAAAGGAACTTAATAGCAGATTTTTTTTATAGTATGGAAGTAGCAAACGAGCATGCAGCTCACCTGATGGTAAGTGGCTACTGCCGCCCATAGACATCTGTAATCAACCTTAAGTAAGATCAAAGTCTCAGCCAATGTTAGCCACAGATGCGTTGCTAAGGACTAAGATGGAATGCCTCGGAAAAGTATGTCTCCCTTACCACACCCTTCAGGCCAGAACAAAACAATGCATAACACTGCTATTATAAGTCAGGAGTCGAACCACAAAGAATTCTACCACCTTCAGGCAGAAATAGGTGTGGCGGTGGTCGTTCCGGAGTCGAACCACAAAGAGTTAAATATTATTATTATAAAAAATCTGAAGGATTAGCATGGCAATTAAATTATCTCTCTAAACAATTTAAAGTATTATATTACACCAACACAGTTTAGATAATTTCACACGGTTTTCACTCAACGAAATGTATGCAAACGATCGCCATTATACCGATGGAAGATTTACCGGTTAATGCGTTAAAAATTAGTTCGTACAAGTTCGCTAAGGTACCTGTGGAATACAAAGCGAATGGTGGCAGTGAATTAACATGTCACGGTCCAGTTAACGCGTAATCGTCGCACTGATGGTATCTTTTTTGAAATTCATTCTTTCTATTTCATGCGCTCATCAACACGCGTTTTGTTGCACGGCCATTGTTGCGGATATGTCTGCGTCATAGTAATAGTGGAAATTAATTGGTGAGGTTTCGTTTGTCAACTGGTATCTAAATGTTTGGTGAAGAGACTCCTCTTTAAGAATAACAAACGTTTGGGCGAATTCTACAACGTTAGTCAAGTTTTGGATCTGGTCACTTCTGAAAACATTATGATGGATTTTAAGGAATAAATTGTAATAATTATTTTTATGATATTTTTTAAATTAAATAGGTACATACATGTACAAGACCTGTGTACTTCTTTTACATACATGTGTAATTCCATGTAATGCATGTGTTAATTTGCCCTTCACGTAATGAATTTTTGAATTTAATTAATTTTATTACATACACTGTACAATAACTTACATGTAATAGAACATATACGCACATTATGTATTCTAATCGCTACTCGCGTATAGCTCACAGTGAAACAAATACCTAAAACGGCATTGTAAAACAACAACCGCGGGTAGGTCAAACAAAATGGAGCGAAATATACATTTTTATTGTACACGTAGACTCCAGTTCTCACAACTTGACTTGAAGACAAAGAGCTTTTTGCATTATATCTATTAAACTAACGCGCTGACGGCAAAAAATTAAAACGCTAAATTCATTTTTATATAGCATTACAACAAATAACTTGAACAAGTTCATACAAAGGGCATGAATAAAACGCATTGTTTAAAGAATAGCCAAATACATATATAAATTAAAAACGAATGGCTGTACGTCGTATATATATGAAAAAAAAAATGTTTTGTGGAGAGGAGAAGTAATAAAGAAAATTTCTATTTCTTTCGTGTGGGTGTTTGAAATCACGGCGAATAACCACTTCTGAATTTACTACTAAGGATTTAAAAAATAAAGCGCTTTCTACACTCATAGCCCCACAGTAGGATTTTCTCGTGTCGTGGGAGCCATGGACACACAAAGACAAATACACAAATACCCAGACCCAGAACAGAAATCTAAACTCATCATTCACATGTCTGTCTGGCCGGGGATCGAATTCGGGACCCCCTGCGTGTCAGACCGGTATGGTAACCGCTCTGCCACACGGGTCGTCGAAATTTAACAATTGAAATATATATAGGCCAATTTTTTACGGTAATACTAAGTAGGTTAGGTAGGTGTGCACTCATTGTGTAAACAGATATCCAAAAAAAATTATGGTTAGTCATAGGTACGGTGGATTTTGCGCCTTGCAAATTTAAATGCATCAGTAACCTCTGATGGTAGACGAAATAATCAAATAGACCTCACAAGCAATTATTTCATCGTACGGTCTCAAAATTAGAATTAGCATACCGATTGGCTCGTAGAAGCGTGTCATATTAAACGTTACCAATAATGTTCGTGATTTCTATATATATGATCTCATCTAATATCTAGCTACATAATCATTAGTTCAAAGGTACTAATAAACGTATTTAATTATCTAATTCGTGTTACAACGATACATATCTCATACCCGTCGAGTGGCGTTGAACTTGGTATAAATTTTACACTAGTATTATATGATATGATTACTAATAATGTGATTACTTTCAGCTTACAATAGACAAATAAAAGCATAAGATAGTTGCTTGGTACGTTTTAAATATTAGTTCATAGAGTACTCAATATATTAATAAGTTTTCGAAACGACGACCCGCGTGGCGAAGCAGTTCACCATACCGGTCTGACACGCCATGGGTCCGGTTCGATTCCCGGCCAAACAGACGACTGAATTAGTTTTGATTCTGTTTTGGGTCTAGGTGTTTGTGTATACGTCTTTGTGTGTCCGTGGTACTTCTATTGTGGGGCTATGAGTGTAGAAAGCGTCTTTTTTTTCGGGAATCTAAAATAATTGAAAGGCTCAATTCACTCCAGTTATAATGGGTCCCTGGTATGACTTTGATCTCCTACTATATATGATTGAGTTTCGTCTCCCAGGCGTGCATGGGATAGTGTCTTAATTCTGAATGTAATGATACAATCATTACCAATTTTTAAAGGTAATGATGATAAACTAGGCTTAAACTTTCATATGATCAAGAAAATCCGTCATGAAAATGTTTTAAAAAAAATGATCTATCTCTCGTGAATCAGATGGAATTTTGGATTTCTCACGGAAAAACAAAGGCAAAAAAGAAGCATCGGTAACTATCATCAACCGGAAGTTCCATTAAATTCGTTGCAAGCTGTTTCCAAATCCGTCTAATAGATAGAACATTTTAAATAGAAAGAAAATATAGAAATAAAAGATAGAAAATAAAGAAAATATTTCAAATATTACATAAATATTATTAGTTATGCATTGATATTTTGTTTTATTGATTTCATTTTGTAATATAAGATTGATATAAATCGTCTCTATATTTGTAAAGACAGAAATAAACCGTTCATAAGGTGTTACTTTAGCAATTTAACTTTCAATAAGGAAACACCACCGACGCCAAAAATGTTGCCGCAGGCTCTACGAACTTCACCGTTAATCCCACCGCCTATGTACGTACAATCATAGAAACGATATCGCTTTCTCTACCGACACGTCAGAAATTGTGTTATGTTGTTAGGAGAGACAGATTAAAAAATATTATCTGTACTTAAATCATTTCTTTGAAGTGAAAACTTATTTAAGTATGTTCAGTACTTCTTGTGTGTACTAAAATCATGGAACTCGCGTCATCGTCACCGAAAGCTTTCCATGAGCTATATGTACAACTGTGTATACATGTACATAGATATACCTCCGTGCATTTTTTTTTAAGATTTCACTTCTATTGGTAGTCCTCATATGCTTTATAAGATGTTTTTACTTATTTATCTTCGTATGTTTTCACGTCACGTCATATAAATGAATGTATATATTTTTTATAAAACTCCAGGGCGAGGGCCTCAATTCGCTTTAGACTTCATACTAAAAGCTACGTACCTTAAGGCACAATAAAACAAGCAATCTCTCACTTTACAACATTAATAAAAACGTTTATTGCATTATTGTTGTCACAAAAAGAGAAAACCCATAAATTCGGCAAAGCACTTTCGTTTACAGTTACTATGATCAAAAATACGCACGAAAGGCGAGTACTTGCACGCACGAATGTGTCCAGAATGAAAACATGCACGAAAAACGAGTACATAGGTACACACGCAATAAGTTTCCAGGACAAAAAAACGCACGAAAAGCGCTAACACACACTCACAGATACTTTCTAGGATAAATGCGCACGAAACTTGAGGATATACACACAAAAACTTTCCAAGACGCACGAAAGGCAAATATACATACACAAAAACTTTCCAGGACAAAAATATGCACGAAAGGCGAGAGTATATGCACAAAAATTCTCTAGAGCAAAATACCCGAAAAGCACCAACACACGTAAAATTCGCCACGAAAACATGAGAATCCTAACCCACGTTAGTCATTGATACACAGAATTCCCAACGCTTTCATGATTTATTCATTCACGTTTCACGATCGTCCATTACTATTCCTCGCTCGCAGAATTAATTAAAATTCTGCTAACCAACGCATAATTATGGTATATCTAAGAAGGATGATAGGTCGAGAAGTAAACATGACACTAAATCACATTGCAAAATTAAGGAAGCAACGAACTAAGAACTAATTTGCTAGACAACATGTGTTGGTTAGATCTCATTATATCTGTTTTTCCAAAAACGTAGGTGGACAATCCCACCTCCGTTTGTTAAAGTGGAGTGCAGTAGCTTTTAAAAACAAAGCATTAATAATGCAATATAAAACAGTAATATGCTATATAGTGCTATATAATAACTCTTAATTAAATAAAACCTTTATTTAATTAAGAGTTATTATATGGTTCGCATGAGTGAATGCGAAACGATATGAGTCCTTACTTCAAACGTTGAGGGTGCGGCGTTAAAATTTGATTTTCAAATTTTTGAAATCGTAAGCGTACTAGAAATCAATAACCATATTCATAAGTTGTATAAAGCATGTTAAGTCTACCACTTAGGTATTTGGCGTAATTTATCATAGTAGTTGACTAAGATCTAATTTTTATTCATTCTGAGGAGAGTTCACCCGTGACAAGTAGTTTAACAATATGAATTGATCATTTAACAATGAATAAAATTTAAATTTGTCCTGCATCAATATTTACGCAAAAAAAAAACTCAATTATGCAGTAGACACCGAATTATATACGAGCCAAGTCACGATCCTCGACTGACATAGCGGGACACCAACTGTCTTGAAAACGTTCAAGAACACATCACTGAGAATCAGTGGAAAGTAAACTTTATTACCGATATAAAAGGAATTTTAGTAGGCATTGTTAAATTTGTAAGTACGCAGACACATCCGGTCCTTGCAGGTGATAAAACACCTTGTGGAGGCACGCCGCGAAAAAAAGGATCATAACCGAAACACCTGGTGTTCTGATTTTAAATATTTAAACAGGTATGAATCCTTTAAAACAGAGATTCTCAAACTATTTTGTGAAAACGACCCCTTTTTACAAAATAAACTGAACCCGCTCTCCCGAGACACTCCGCTAATTAACTTTAAAAATCCTAGCTTTAGTTTTTTTTCTTCCAATTGATACTGAGTATTAGTTATTCAATTTTAAAACTTTGCGGTTTTCCGGAAGTAGGTTCCATAAGGAGTCAGCATCGACCCCAAAAAGTATCATGAAAAGTCCGAAGAGGTCGATATCGACCACTTTGAGAATGCCTACTTTAGAGGAATGAAGCCGGTTGGCGAATAAATGGAATTCTTTTCTTTTGTCTCTATTCTTAGGTATGAAAGGCAAGGCCGTTGGCGGATTTATTTCGCATAAAAGAGCTATGGTTTTTGTTACGTAAAATTCGTTGACATAATTTTATATCCTTTTCAACGCTACAAAAGTTTAAATTTAACTTAAATTGCTTATATAAATATTTATTTTCTTGAAATCAATAAGGAAATTTACCCAACAAGTGTATAATTTACATTTATCTCTATTTAGAAAAAAATCCTCATGCTTTTGTCTGCGAAACTCGGAGGGTAGTCGGTGTGGTAGAATGACTTGATATTTTTTTACAGAATGTTTTACTTCTATGCAAGAGTGTTCTTATGAACTATCTATGCCACATGAGCTTTTTCCCGCGGTTTCGTCAGTTTGGGTCATGTACAGCGGTCAAAAGTGTCCTATGTGTTAATCCAGGCCATCTGAGTTTTTTTTTAAGTATGGAAGTAGCAAACGAGCATGCAGCCGGTGGTAAGTGATGGTAAGTGGCTATTGCCGCCCATGGACATCTGTAATCAACCCTAGATAAGA
>MOOZ01000373.1:1263168-1279733 GCA_002930495.1 Cecropterus lyciades
TGTCACGTTACATTTCTTTTTAACGCGGGTGAAACCGCGAGCTCAGCTAGTCTTAAATAAAATTCCTTCCGCCTTTACCTTGTACCACGCCCGCCCCACACCTGTGTCGCACGTGGACTTGCGTGTCTCGTACGTAGAGACACGCCTACAATATCATGCTATACGTGTATTGACGTATTAAACGGAATATAGGCCCGTTAACATGTCTAGTCATTTGACTTACCGCTAGGACTAGCGACGATTCCTATATCAACGTGCCACTTTAACACTGAATATTCATCAATGAAATTAAAGCAATTCAAAATAATAATTAAAAATTAGATAATTCACAGAACTAATGAAATCGATATCAGCTTGGCTTGCCAAACTTGCATTGAAAAAATCCTTACTTATAGTATGGAATTCAGTAAGTGGCCGTGAGTCTTCTTAAAACTTAAATTAAAAACGGAATCAAAAAATCGGTATGAACATATTATTTTTATTATAAGTCCGTTACTATCCTCACCAGTAAAATGCTATTTTTGTTACAATTAATACTACACTTCACGAAACACTAGAGATATGCCCGATCATAAGCGACATCGAAACCCTTTATTATATTTTATTATATACGTCAAACAACTAAATACGTATTCTCTGATAATCCTAAATGCTGACATGCTGTATACATCGAAGATGGTAGTAACCATTGCCGTTCAACTCTGAACAACAAAAGCGTGAAGCACTGCTGTGTTTTGGTAAGGGAGACTATTCCAAAGGGTTCCCACTTATTCCTTAGAGTAGCAAAGCATGGTCAATGTCAAGTAAGACTGTTATTTTTTTTGGAGATTGATGACAGATGAGGGCGACAGTGGCTACTTAATATTAGTGCTTGCTTGTTTACTATTTCTATAAAAAAAACATCGCAATGCCGGGTCACAAAGTCACATCGAACGGGTCGGTCGGCAAAGCTATAAATTATGTAGGTCATACGTTATCGCGCTAGAAATATACGGCGTTGTTTCAGGAACCGTGCCTCACATGTAATGATACTCCACGTGCGTGTTTTATGGTCTACGTGGAATTTAATACATTGAATTTAACATACCTTTGTTCAATTTCGTATATATTGTTTGTCAGGTGCACTAACTTCTAAGTAACCGCTGTGGAACATATAAAATCTATTACAAACTATACCATGTCAGTAACTAGATGATAGAAACCACAATATTTACGGCATCCTGGTCTGAAAAACGTAAGTAGGCAGATAAACGAATTCCTACTTTGTAAAAAAATTACTACATATAATAACAGGTGTGGTAAAGAATGCTTATCCCAGGCGTTCGAACTTACTCCTAACTACCGACTTATCTGGGTTTGATTATAGACGTCCATGGGAAGCAATGGCCACTTACCATAAGGTGGACTGCATGGTCGTTTACTACTTCCATATCATAAAAGGCGGTAGAACTCAGTTAAAAGGTTTAAAGGTGGTAGATCTCTTTGTGGTTCGACTCCGGAAGCACCACCGCCACACCTATAACAGAGCAGTGTTATGTGTTCTGATCTGAAGGGTGTGTTAAAGGAGACATACTTTTCCGAGGCATTCCATCTTAGACCTCTAACCTTAGGTGAGACTTTGATCTTACCTAGGTTTGATTACAGATGTCCATGGGCGGCAGTAGCCACTTAACATCAGGTGGGCTGCATGCTCGTTTGCTACTTCCATAAGGTAAAAAAATAAATAAAAAAGGTAAAACAATACAGGCAGTGGCCGCGAACCATCAGGTGGACAGTATGAGTGTTACTACTGCAACGTGTGCTATTTAAACATGATAAAAAAGTAGATAGCAATTCGCTAAATCAAAAATACCCATAAACAATTTCTCCCCCTGGTCATAGCTCGTGACGGCAAGTACCACGCCCCGCTTCGCCCTTACAACCTGTCAACGTTGATTTACCATTGCGCGTAGGACATTCGTTTTCTGGGTCACCGTCCAAATTGTCATGACACGACGCAATGACATGTACAAGTTGGGTATGGCGATCGTGTATGTATGAATCCACATTTGGCATACAGGTTCAAGATATTCAAATCGAATAATGTTAACATCTGGCGATTTCTGAGACCAGCATACGATTTTTAATAGTTCTACATCGTTACTGTTCTCAGAGAGAGGAAGGTTTATGCCAAGTGCGAATTGGTATTTGTAAAATTTTGTTCTTATTTAATGAACTTTCCGACACTCCGCGATGTTTTATTTTTCCTTACCGTTTTAAAAAAGATATATTTAATTTAATACGCTTTCCTAAACTTCGTAAAATCATAGGTCGTGCCAAGGATTTGAACTGAGGGAGACTGAACTTCAAACCTAAATCATGAATATTTATGACCACGAAATACCACGATATAATTACTTTATATATTATTGGTCCTACACCAGAAATTTCGTGATGATTATCTAAACACTTGAAAAAAAATTAAGCGATACAAAAACTAGAAGTTACATTAAACTTGTTAATGTATACTACAAAGTTTTCTGAACTTCACTTAATTACTAGGTAACTCCGCACTCCATTAAAACGGCTTGATTTTATCGGCGAGGGTAAAAATAATAGCTATGGAAACTCAATCCCTACTGTTTGTGCAGTAAGCGATAATTAGGGAAGAACAATTTTTACTTGTTTTCATGGGCCCTCTATAGAGCTGGATGTTTGACGTTCCCTTCCAATGAAACCGGCTATTACGTCCCATTCCTTCAATATGGTCACGCTATTATTTAGTGGGTCGATGATATAGAGGGTACTGGAATATAGTTATCCGATTTCTAGTATGATTTTGATTTGAAATACAACAATGAACCGATGGAAGATGTAAAAATTACTACTTCTTACCTTTTCCCGCGGTTTAGCCCGCTTCGTTGACATTTACCGCGGTAATGAGTAACCTGTATTGATCCAGGTTATAAACTATCTAGGCGCCAAACTTCAGCGAAATCCAACCAATTGTATGTGAATGTGTGAAGGAGTAACAAACATACATACATCCTCACAAAGTTTCGCATTATAATATTAGTAAGATTGATCGTTCATGAAATTATTTTATCCTCGAGTTCATATACAAAAATCTTATCTCACATACTAAAATAGTACTTTCTTGAAGTACGCCTAATAATCAATATAATATAATAAATCCTTATATATCTAACAAATGTAAAATGCTTTGCCATGAAACATATCTACAAACTAATATGATTATGCAATAAATTAAAATCTATTTGTATTCAAAGTAAGAGGGACTTAGAAAACGGTGTAAATAGCAGTAAGTAATTGTAAGCCATTCAATCTTATAAGCGCGATGCCGCGCGCACATTATTCACAATGATTCATGAGCAAATTTCGCAATTTCCACAGATGTTAATATAACGAATTGAATAATTCATCAGAATTTAATTTAAAACGACACTAAGAACTGTAACTCCCTATTCATCTTGAGTTTGCAATTGACGTTCAATTTAGTCGACAAATTGTTAAAATTGTTATTATTATGAATACTTTCATATTGTACTTTCAAAACTTTTGTAACCCATTAGACAATAGTGTTTTGTATGACAGTATTTGAAACTGAAAAGTTGCGATCGTATCATTTCATTCTCAACATTTGTCTCTTCTATGCAGCTTCTTCCGAAGGTGTGGTCTCGTGTCTCCGCCTCAAAACTTTTGGAATCTTCCCAATCTTCCATGGAAGAGATGGAAATATAAGTCAAAAAAATTCAGGTAAGCAAGCTATTCAACGCTTCGAGTAACATAAGATGAATACGTTTCGGCGAAATATCCTCACGTAATTTTATTAACTAGTAGCCAGAAGATGACAATGAAAACGATCGGATTTTTAAGCCCAGAAACGATTAGTGTGGCGCCAAAAATAATACAATCAATTGCCACTAATTACAAAAACTTTAATAAGCTTCTTGCAAGGAACCTCTTAAACCAAATGATTTACTTATAACATATGAACAGTTTAAAGAAAAGTTAAACATCATGCTTACTCAGTACGTCTAAACATTGACAAGACTAATTCTGAACTTGAAAAATGCCTCACCTTCCCAGCAAACAACAATCCTGAATCTTTTAAAACCTTGAACCTACTGGATGTACGTGTAGGCGGCGAGTGAGATTTGTAGCGCGTTTAGTGCAGACTCCCCAAGGCCGAAATGAATTGAATCGTTGCATAAATCTCGGTGTCGGTCTCCTACAGGGTTGTCAGGTGGTCCACTAGTTTACATTGTTGGTGTTCACGATAAAGAAGTCCATTATCTGTCATTGCTATTGATAATAATTTGAAAGTCAAAGTAAGTAACCAGACGAAATCTTAAATTAAGAAAGCCATGAAAACAAGTCACTCTATCTTTCTTCAGAATAGTGTAGCTGATAACGCTTATAGAGTACTTTGAGTTTTAAATCGCAATCGATATACCTAGGGGGTACATAAAAGAAGATAAGAGACTTTTATAAAAAATTATCAACTATTAATTATTATGAAACTAAAGCACACTTCATTTTATATAGCTGACATGTCAGTTGTTGTTGAAAGTAATAACGTTAATGAAAAATATTATTTCAATAATATTTTCACATACCAATCATAATGGTAACAATTTTTCTCAAACCTAGCCAACCCTGGTCTCCCGCGTCTCGCGTCATGATTACCACTGTCCGCGGGTCGACGACCGTCAGCCATTTTGGCCGGCGCGTACAACTGTAAGTAATCGTAACTCGAAAACGACAAATCGATTTGCAATTGGCGTTATGTCATTATTGCGTCAGTGTAAAAACATGCATGCTCGTACGTGTGCTCCGATAATTGAATATCACCATCACTCTCTCTCGTTTCGGTCCCCTGACTTGTTCCGGCTCACGGTCATGGTACGTTTGCAGGTTTATTTGTTTTCTTGACGATAATGCTTCGTCTGCGCTAGGTAGAAGTTCACTGAACTATGTACCATATATTAAATACCTGAAATATTTTCTTATATATTTTTTATATTAGTTCAAGTACAGATAACGTGTCGTCCGTATTCAACGTGCCAACACAATCAGATTTATACCATTGCAAGTGTCAGTTATGAGCACCGACCTATCTTAAAGTGCTTTTCTTTAAAATTACTTATTTTATTGCTTGATTCTCTACTTTATGAAAGGAGTAAAGCATTTTTTATCGAAGGAATAAAATAAATTGCCTAGATTCTAAAAATCTACAAAATTAAATCTAAAAAAATCGTTTAAATTAAGTAGTTCTTAGAATTTGGCACTCTTGACATACTTCCCATTATTTCATTGCACGCTTATAATTTTATACTATATAAAGCTTCCAAACTTTTTATAGTCAAAATAGGCTAAACTCGTTAAAATGTGACTAGATCACAGTGTAGTTGGAAACAACAATAGTGGCGCAACTAATCGTAGGGTGACCTTCAATTACAGAATTCGTTTTAGTTTTACAATATCGTCCGACAATGAACAAAGAACTATAAATGTAAAGAAAAATTCATTGTGCAATAAGTCATGAAGAATATATAATTTTTACTCGACGACGTCAGAGGGTAATGTTATTCAAGCGTATGTGTGTCCCTTTTTTTGACACGCTCTACAGCCATTTGAGTTGTAGCGGGAGGTGATATGGGAGAGTTTTATTACTTCGAGCGAACTTTTTGGTTTGTCAGCAACTTTAAGTCGCTTGAGAAGGTAAAACACTTGTATTACATGGTTCTTGGCAACAGAAAAATAAGTTATGATATTAGTACGACTTAAATAAACAGTGAAACGAGTCACTTAAAAAGAGTTCGTAAGTCCACGACAGTGTACACGCGGCCTTAGAAACTCCGCGAAGGTTGCTGACTCAACAGGCTTCCGTCGAACCCGAAATAACTTCACAAAAAACGACTACATTAGTCACGATATCATTGAGTAGTATTACAAAGATATTGTATTATGACGGAAAATGTAAGATCTTAGAATTTTTCATTAAAATTTTGTATCCGTGTACCGTGTACCTACATTAAATTTAGCACAACATTAATTTTTTAGATACTTATTGTTCTGTAGTTCACAACAAAACATTCAGACGAAACGAAATAAATAACAAAATAACAGTGTCGAAACTCGTAGGTGGCGTGACTTCCACTCGTCGTCGCAATCAATAATTCAGAATGGCCGCTTTCTTTCAAATTATGTATGCCTGTTCATTGTTTAATACTCAACTGGATAAAGTTAGCATTATCATTATATTACGAGTTACAAGAATTTGAGAGTAAGTATAAAATAAAACGATTCCTTATAAGCTTGTGATCAGTACGACGCCATGTGCTTGGTTTATTTTAAGTGCAGATTAAACAGGCAATTGGAATTTATTGACAACTTCCGTAATTTCCATTAAAATTAGACTCTCTAAATAAATAATGGTTCAAATCAATTAAAAGTGTAGATACACACGCAGCTGATGCTGTTTACGAAATCAAAACTCGTTCGGTTTTATCAAGTGAGTAACTTGACCAGTAGAAATAATTAAATGTAAACTTTCATTCGGAAATAACATTTTAAACATGAATCATCAAAATAAACATCTACTTAAATATTATCATAAACTGTCAAAGACTTCCACTAAATCAAAACCAGTTTTTTGGAAGCAAAATATTATCATTAACTTTATTCACATTTTGGTCTTTAGAAGGAAACTATCAAAATTTAATGTTTCCGTAAGATCAAAAGACAGCTAGATGATAATAAAAATGCAAAACTGCTGAATCACGGTGATGAATGTGACTATAATTTATAAAACCATAAACATACATTAAAATGATACAATTACGATTTCATTAACTTCCTCATCAGTTAAGTGAACATTTACATATTTATCATAACGTTCACGAAATTAATTTAAAGTCCAAAGTTAATAAACGTTAAAGCGTCCGTTCAAAATGTATCAAGCCAAGCCAATGTATCGAGTCAAAGGAACAACAAAGTGATAAAAAACCATAATCCGTTTACTTGAAAGCTCCAATACATTGAAACTGCTACACAAAGGATAGCGATATCTATTATGGCTTGCGTTGCACCGTTGCCTCGCAATCGTATAATGGATAATGAGTGGGTGCGTACAAAAGCGCACTTTAGTCCGAGAGAAAATTATTACTAATACTACAAAATTGAAAGGTGGGACTGTGATTGATTACTTCTATGATCTATTCTTGCAAACACCAGGTGTTGGTAATTTGCATTCGCGAGCACCGATTGAGTAAGAGTGGACGTTTTACTTGAATAATGAATCGAAAACAAAAGTTAGGAAAGTTGGATTCGATGCGGTTCGAGCAAGAGATACGATTGATTGATATCGCGTTAATGTTTATTTTCCCTTGATATTATTATTTAATGCTACTAATTTCTGAACATAACGCTTTATGACTGGGTGTACTTATCGAGTACGTGATAAAGTTGTTTAAATTAATTTACAAGGTAAATATAAAACAAGACATAATATATATCATAGTGGCTGTATTATTGCGATTACACTACAGGAAAGATCACATAACAGGCCACAACAAAAAAACCAGTACGACTCAAACGGAAGCGACCAAACATGTGCCGGAGGCAGCGGGTCACGTGCACGATACTACCCTCCCAACCTATTCTCATTAACCAAAGAAGAGTAAATACGGAATGGATCGATACTGAATCAAAAATAAGAGCGATGTTATGTTAAAAGAACACCATTATTATCGGAAATTAAGAAACCTACATAGAAATGCTAACAAATGGGTAACAGTAAAAATAGTTTTCATATAAAAGAAAAAAATAATGGTTTATACAGTATTAAAAGCGATTTAAACAATATTGTCGCAAGTTAATCAATTTTTACACAAAATATAAAAGCGACAAATAATTTTTTGCCGTGTACAGTTAATGGAATCTAAATATCATAATCAAAGGTGTGGGAATATCTCAAAAATAACCATGACTCAAAAAAAAATCTTATATCTTGGATATGTGGTAGTTGAACTCGTATCTTTCGTCAGTTATGGCATCATAAAACAAATCGTCAGTTAGTCACACACGGAGCAAGCAAACAAACAATAAAACGGCGCCGGCGCAGCGCAGGCGATCTCGTTTCAACGCTATCATGGTTCTCACGCCCCCGTGGGAGAGATGTCTGGATGGCACATAGTAGGAACATAAAGAAACTTTCGATAAAGGGATTGATTAAACTTTATATTGACGAACAAATTCCTGAATACTTATTAGGTAGAGCAGAAGGAGGTTAACGTAACACTTAATTATGTGGCCCCTTTTGTTCATAATGTAGTAGAATTTGGATTCAATGGTATAAATAAAATCTACGAAAAAAAAAAAATTTACAAAGTCCGGAGAAGCATTTTTTAAATTAATCAAATACTCTGCAATTGCGTCTTTATTAAATACTAGAAAAACCTCATATTTTCTACATTTTTAACAGAGGAGTAAATTAAATCATCGAATAGCCCACCTCTCCTCCTCCTCCACTGTTTCATTAATCTAACCGTGTCATATAAATACACACGTAATTTGATAATATAAATCGATTTTTTTTATTTGATAATATAGATCATGATCATATCTAGAATATCTATAACTAATAATGTCACAGTGCATAGCAGAAATGCGAACGAGAACCTACTGATCCCGATCCGTACCGGGAATCCGGCAATACTATACAAGTAGCAAGAAATACTACGCAAGTATGAGTATATCGTACGTACATACAAATAGAAAGATGTCTCGGCAGTGCAATATTTCCGCGGCAGTGATGAATTCTAAGTAAAATAGCGGCTGAACTTAGTCCGGTAGAAGTTTTAGTTCATGTTATACAAGAAAGTAGTACAAAATGAACACATTCTATATCAGTAATAAACATCTTTTCTTATTTACTTTGTCCTTGGAGTTCATCAAATAACATTGTAGAGTCCTTTAAATAACCACAAGTCCTTTCAAAAACCTAATATTTTTAATTGATCGTCACATTATAATTATTAAAAAGAGTATAAGAGCGAAAGAGAGTGCGAGAAAAGAGTTACATATTGTGGTTGATTTGTTTGATATCATTATTTTTATTACCTACATTTAACACATGTTATAACATGGTTTTAAATGTTAATAGTAAAAAATTTTGAAACGAAAAAATTATCGTCGGGTACTATAAACTGCTTTGCTAAGTAATTAAATTAAAATAAATACTTACAAAACATTCTTAACCTTATCTGTCGTCACGTAATACCTCTCACCAATCAACAGAAGAATTGGCTTACCTGAAACAAAAAGAAATAATATTGTTATCGTGAACATTTTTATGCATAATGGAGATATAGCTGATAAGAGGTGTCTACATCGACTGATAATGTTTGGCAACGTCAGACAAAACACTTCAGGGAATTAAATAGTCATAACGAATACACAGTTAATAAATTGATTATCGCAAAAAAATATTTGTACTATTTATTACTTTTAATGATACAAAGGACTTGTAACGATTGTTTTTTTTTTTTCATAATATGGAAGTAGCAAACGACTAGTGCAGTCCACCTGATGGTACATGGCCGTTGCCGCCCATGGAAATCTGTAATCATCCCCAGACGAGGTCAGAGTCTTATCTCAGGTTAGCCACAGATGCGTTGCTACGCCTTATGACTGAGTAAGATTGCCTGGGATAAGTAAATCCTTACCAAACCCTTTAGGTCAGAACACAGCAATGCATAATACTGTTGTTATTGGGCAGAAATAGATGTGGCGATGGTGCTTCCGGAGTCAAACCACATAAAGTTCTACCACCTTAAAAATTTAACTTTATCATACATTGTTACATATAACAATGTGTAAAAGTAATTGCAAACATCACTCCTTAACTACAAATTAATTAAACATCACGCAGTCTTTAAATAATAACAGCAGAAATTTATCAGTCAATCATTCTGTTAAGGAAGCCGAATATCACGTTGCGTCGTGAAATTGATTCTCATTATGAACGAGAACAACGCCCCGGTTTAAGCTTTGGTTAAATATAGTGAGGAAGGTTCGTTATCTATCGGAGCGTATTTAGAGGTCGAAATACAAAAGGCTGGTTTGACTGACGGTTGAATTAACGAATATGCTTCTTCTGTTACAGAGATGATAGGTCCGAATCATGAGCGCGAACGTGTACATGAAGTGAAACAGTCAGTGAAGAGTATGATGATGAGATGACAAGTAACCAAAGTTTTCACATGTAGTTGTGTTAGCTAATAATTTTAGATATCTTGAGAATAAGTAAGAACCTATCCTATCCAGATACGTCTAGATTTCCAATAATTAATTGAAATAATTGTAACGTGAACAAGTTACACAAAATTATATAACATATATTAGATTAATGTAATTAAGATCATCTGAGTATGCCAGAAGCTGTACGCTTGTACAAACAAAACCCGTGGTTAGATAGCAAAAGTAAGTAAATAGATGGAAAAGTAATAAATACTTTATTTACAAAATTTATAGTTTGAATAAATCGCTATAAGTCTATAAATTAAACCAATAAGTCACACATGACATAGCGACACTTGCGTAGAGTCGTTGATGCGAAGCGAATGTTCATTAATCATTAAGTTGATCGTCGCACTAATTTATGTTTTCATTGCTTCCAAATAAGTACAAAATTAACAATCGTTAGATCAGGTTTTTTTGAACAGGCAATCCAATTGTGACGTATCTTTCTGCTAAATTTAACCGTGGTATTAATAGAGGTGAAAAGACTTAAAGCCTTTTATGCGTTAAAAACAAATACAGATTGTTTTTCCACATAAAATAAAAATAAAGCTAAAGTCTATCACATTAAAGAAAAATTTCAAAAGCTTTTAAAATATATGAAAAAAAAAACACTTCAAAATTATTAAATTGAAGTTAGTATCATAAGCAAGACGAAAATCGAGATCCATAATCTGACCGATGCGGCAACATTTGATGTCGCAACAGCACTTAGCTGCGACAGATTGTCACACGAAACAATTGCTGAAGATAAATACTTGCTTTTCACGAGTCGAGGCGCAACCCACGCGACCCGAACCTTACAATAACGATGCATTCAAACTTAAGACTAACCGTCTAATTAGGCATTACACACAGGTTGAATAGATTACGACTATGAGAGACTACTCCATTCAAATGTTATCGGATAAGAACTAATTAGATTTTGCCGTTGAAATCACGATTAAAGCATTCAAGTCGCAATCAAAAGATTAATTGTATTATAGGAAGACATTCTAATAAATGCAGTTACGACACATCTGACAATGCTTTTGATAACTTGTTTTAGAGTGTAGATCAGGAGATGAAAACAGGTGTATAACTTACTGGATCAAAATATGCAAATAGCATTTCAATTCAATAACCAAAGGTGAGGTCAGCGAAGTTGTAAAGATAAATAACCTTCAAAAGTAATTATACCGGTAGGAATTCAATTTCATAAGACTATGCAATTTTATGAGCAATAAACTTTACAATAGCAGTATACATAACACTTGAGCACACATGATAATATGACAATGTGTAATCGTATCAATAAAACACTGAAAATTTTATATCGTTACTTCTGCTTGATATTTCATTTTATTAAATCTTGAAAGATACAGCAGAATTTTAGTTCTAATTTTAACATAAACGCATAAACGCTTTCTACACTCATAGCCCCACAGTAGGATTTTCTCCTGTGTCGTGGGTGCCATGGACACACAAAGACGAATACACAAACACCCAGACCCAGAACAGAAATCTAAACTCATCATTCAAATTCATTCAGATGTCTGTCTGGCCGGGGATCGAACCCAGGACCCACTGCGTGTCAGACCGGTATGGTGACCGCTCAGCCATGTGGGTCGTCAAACTAACTGCTTTAAAGAGTAGAAGCTAGGTATTAGATACTATACCTATAAAAACAAGTTTGATAATAATAGGTACCAAATGACAAGAGAATACTGAAGCAACTAAAAACACGAGCAAGACTTTGTGTGTTTTTAGCCTCTAAGAAAACTAATATGGCTATTATGTGCACACTGGAAATATATCCACTTGCAGGTATACTCGGTAAATACAAATTGGAATATTACTTTAATGAACGTTGGAAGATGCTGACAAATCTCTAATTAAGCGCAGTAAGGTAAACGAACGTAATGACGAACGTTTCTAATTCGATTTAAAATCGCTACTATAATTTACACAAGTTACCTTCACATAATTACCCTCACTTACGAGTAACAATGATCGTTAAAACCCACATCTCGCTTTCAAATCTTAACGGAACATACGGCTGGCTTCAGTCGCACGAAGCTTGAATTTATATTATAGCCAATATATTTTACAATAATTAACGTAAGGGCTTCCATTGCTCAGTATGTTTATTGAGACGGAAACTCACGATAAACTTTCCTTCATTACAATAATTCCAATTGTTTATCTGACTTTAACTCTATCAACTTAAAACTAAATATACGCTACGTTTAAAATGGAAAACGTTAAGACTATTGATATCAATTCCGCAATTTCACTGATACATCAATATACTGCACTAGTTTCTACGCTTAGTGCACCTGACGATACAGATTACATTCCAACAAAGCTCTCGGCACATTCGAATGATTGTATCGACCACCAATGTATTCAATACCTCAATAAAGAAAAAAGGCGTATGCCAGTCACGCAATCAAAGCCGCAAGCAAGTCTACATTATGCTTCCACAAGGGTATATCTCCTAAAACGATCGAGAGAAATTGCGTGTTGTTGTGTCAGTGCAATGGGCTAGACGATTTGTCTTAGCCGGCCATATTGTATACTGGGCAATGCCGATAACGCGCCGGAAGACTTTAATATCCAATGAAACGGACTATAAAACACTTTGTTTCGCAAATGTTGAATGTACTGCCGGTAGGAAGCATTGCATTTTATTACAGCGCTGAACAAATAATTCATTTCGCTGCGTTAGTTCATACGCTTTATACTAATAGCTTTTAAGATTTGCTACATAGCAAGAAATTAGTACGTAATGGGCTTGAAATTAAATTGTGTCCACTTTCTCGGGATTTCAAGTATTCAAATTTCAATTCAAAGAGATTCAAAGAATGTGTTAATGATGAAAACGTTAATATTTGAAAAATACAATCTAACGCATTGGTACGCGTAGTAACAATTTGTAATACCTACAGTATTGCAGAAACCGTAATTAAATCCAAATAAAAATTTATCTTTTCTACTACAAAGTTTTATACGTATTTTTCCTTGTACATTAATTTTAAGATTAATTTTTAAATTGTCATTATAAGGAAGATGAGGTATAATTAGAGTAAGCATTTAAAAGCAATAACGCGTTATTTGACATACACATCTGACATACGAGTATGACAATGTCAGCAACATGTTTATATTGTCAGTATGTTATTAATCATGTTTATATTCTCATACAATGAATGTTTTATTTAATTTAACTAAATATATGTACTTGTAACACTTTGACCACAGAGTATGTATGCGTGTAACAAATACGAGTGTTTGTGTGTGTCAAATAACATGCATTTGCGTAATGTTTTATTTATTGATTCAATGTACTTTATAAGCATTATTATTGAAAAATATAAGCTTTCTGCACTTCTTCTACATATAAACTATAAGTGTGCCAAATTTCATACTCCTCCGTCCGGGCAATTTTTGCAAAAAGGGGTCCAAAGTTTTTGCTTCACGTATTAATATAATGATGTAATAGCAAAAAGAGAAAATGAGCAACACATGAACAAAGTATCGGTAGCTTCACCCATATCATAACGCTCAATTTTTTAGATTCGTAAATATAGACTTGTGATAACGACCGTTCAGGTTCGCGTGCGATAAATCCAGAACCGGCAATTTGGTCGAGGATTTCTAAGTGTTTTCAGTGAAACGCTAGTAAAATAATGACTAAGCTTCACTGGCCCCAACACTTTAGCGTGGCTCTCTCTGCTAGGCTTTATTAAATCCGAAGTTGTATTATTGTATTCGGCCAGAGGCGACATAGAAATGACGTGTTATCGAACAAGATAACAAGATAAACCGTTAGAAGATGCATAGTGACAGAATGCGATACTGGGCACACCTATTATCCAATTTGCATGGAAAATTGTTCGTTGATAAATAGCATATTGAAAGTGTGGATTTTATGTTGGTTTCAATGCATAAATTAAATCATGGTAGTCGTAATATACAGTATTGTTAGCACAAGCAATACGACCATTTCTAGAAAGCTAGTAGTAGTAAAATCAAGTTCGGTACTAATATCATTTGTAGGTAAAGTTTGTCCTTCTTGAGTTTGTTTTAATATATGCGTAACAAATAAAAGTAATTCAAGACTTCTACTGTTATAGCCATACATAATTTAATGCACAACAGTAATCAATAAAGAGAAACCATCAATATGATGTACAAGGAATATCACATCCAAAATTGAACAAAATTAACATAACATTTGTTTTTTTCATGTATTGCCGTCCGCGTATCTTTCAGAATAAACAACACAAAAACAATTCTTATAATCAATTTAAATAATTGCAGAGACGTTATGACACAACAAGTTTCCCATAAACGAACTATGGCTCAGTACGGTCACCTCTATTAATAGTCCCACAGCTTGTGGCGCCACCCTATTCCTGATACAGACATGTTTTTCCGGATCGATACATGGATCCTATCCCCTTTTCAGTGATGGATGAATGTTGTAAAAAGGTACCGAGGCATTGATTAAAATTTCAATCATTCATGACTTGGTACTTATGCTAATGTAACGACTATTATGTTATCATTATGTCCTTCGATGCGATCGTAAGTACATAATGTAGATTTCCTTTTAACTCGTATAGCGTAGAAAACTACATCTTTATTAGAGTCAAGAGATAATTGTAATTACGTTTACAGAACTTTATGAACCTCAATCCTTTTTTTACCGAAATATTGACATTATCATTGAAAGATAGAAACCAAACAAGCAAGCTAATTTAAATTAAAAAGGACTTTAATCTGCATTAACTGAAACAGGAAAACCTAATGGAGTGGTTCAGTTAAGAGAGGAAACCATTAAGTTGTCGCAGCCAATCCTGATAGGATGTTCCTGTGACAGAATAGATTCACACACAAAGTTTTACAAGACAAAGAAGATCACACATAAGAAGCATCATATAATTTTTTGAATCCATCACTTGTAAAATATATTCCAAGTCATCAAGTAAACAAAAATAAACTATAATTAAATGAAAGAGGAAACAGGAATGAAGTAGTCCTGTAAAAAGCGGAAACTATTAACTTGTCGCAACTAACCCTATTAGCCGTAACATCGACAGGATAGATTTATGAGAAAGCGCGATGAGAAGCCAAAAATAGATGTCTTTGCTAGATGACATCTCATTTCGGTGAAAGCTCAGGTAAATTTACTGGTAATTATCTTGAAATTGGTAAGTGTTTAATCAAGCGAAGGATGAACTAAATAATTTAAGCGTTTAACGTTTATACTCTGGCAGATTTAGAAACAAATTTTATAATACTTTAGTAACGTAAAAATGGTAAAAGAAAGAATTCAAGTGAAATAAAACTTTAAAAATTACAGATTTTTGCTATACTCCTTACCAACTCTCAGAATTAATATAAAAATCTGTAACTTAGAGGAATAAAAAAGAATTATTACTAAATAAATTTAGTATAAAGTTATTATTAATATTAATAACTTTTGTAAGCATGTCGAAATTATTGCATTCTAGTAAAAAATCGGAATGCCAAAACAATTTCAATTATTGTTAATCGCGTATTATGATGACCTATTTTATAATAATATTATATCAATAATTAAAACGAAACAAAGCCACTCGTCATAGACACACAACAATACCATTAACCTGCTTTCGACTCATTTGACCTGTTTGTTTACATACTGTATGCGTGCATGTGATGAACACATTAAAACTTGACAATTACACCCTTTGTGGTTGTTACTAATAAGATTTTATCGTGCGTTTGCTTCACTATTCGTAAATTGTTATCAATGGGAACACCTTTTTCAGCGCGCGCATTCAGCGCATCATATTCTCTACAAATGTAATCACAAGCTTAATATATTTTTCCGAGTAATAATCAACAGATAAAAACCAAGTAAACATTACATTTTTATCGGACACATTTATTTTGGAGGTGGTAGAATTTTGTTCGACACTATCATTTCTTTCACGTGTAAAGTATTTAATCCCATTCATAAATTTAAATTACGTATATTACTATGGGTTAATAATAAATAACATTTGTCCTGTTTGAATGCAATACATCTGACGTCAATGTCTAACCGCAGTCAACAAATAAACGACGGTCATGAGCCACAAGGATCAAAAGCAAAATCTGTTTTACTGCAAGCAGCATTTAGCGTTAAAAACGAATGTACGATATTATATGATTGACCGTATATTGCCACGAAGTTTTGCTGTAATCTTGTTGACTGGTCGATCTATGAAGTATCGCTGCACTTTTTA
>MOOZ01000373.1:1287134-1298936 GCA_002930495.1 Cecropterus lyciades
ATAAAATGTTAAGTTGATTTTTTTTATTACATTTAATTTTAATTTAAAATACGGCTCGACCTATAACTATATTTAAAACCTGGCATGCAAGTCCCTACATATTGAAGTGTTTTGAAAGTTTACTCCAAATCGATTCAGCTCATCACAAGTTTCTAAATCAGAGTTATAATATAAAAAACATATGGTTTCGATAAGTGTTTAACTTTAAAATAACCATGTATTAACTTATGAAGTAATTGTTGAACTTTATGACGCAAAAAATCGATTTCGTTTTAAAATATATTTTACCAAATCAAATTCAGGTTAATTTAATACTAAAATTTTAACGTATTAACCATTTTATTGCATAATAAAATAGTTACGTTAAAATTTATTTAAAAGGTATTAAGCACTTTAATATCAAAGCGCTTAATATTCTCATTAATATAATCTGCAAAACTTAATTGCGTATATCAAACAGAACAAGAATAAGTCGGAACAAAATGTGAAGGCCTTTCACACAGAACACGCGGCATTCCAAAACAAATAGCAATTAAGATGTGCGAAACGCAAGTGGAGCGAAACGAGCCGGAGGCCGAATCTGCGTCCGCGAAAGAGCAAAAATAATTTTACGCGCATCTACAAAATATATATTTATTGTAATGTAGATATTTCGAACAAGCATACAGTCCACCTGATCCAAGCAGTAATGGCTGCCCATGATGAACGAACAACCCAAGATAGGATTAAAGACCTGTCTGAAATGGACTACACAATATACATTTTAATGCAGAGCTTGCAAACGAGTATGCAGTCGCCCTGATGCAAAAGTGAACCTACCTGAAGTGGACCACAATTATATTTTTGTAATGTAGAAGTAGAAAATGAGCATGACCACTCTGCAAGTGGTAACTGCCGCACATAATGAAGTACAATCAACCACAGGACCTGATTCCTGCTTAAGGTGGACCACATAAACATTTTTGTATTGCAGGTTTTTTTTTATAATTAAGAAGTAGCAAACGAGCATGCAGTCCACCTGATTGGTCAGTGAAAGTGGCCACTGCCGCCCGTGTACATGTGTAATCAACTTTACATAGAATAGACATTTTATCTGAAGTCAATCACAGAGTTGGTCACCTCATTTCAAAATGAGCCGGCAATCACCTATCCATCGAAACAAAAGAACTGTTTCACACTAGAAATGGCGGTGGTACCTCCTCGGTCGAACCATACTCGTACTCAAGGTAGTACATACAGTCCACATGATACAAATAGTAACTGCCGCCCATGTTTATCTACTATCAGATAGAACTAGAGTTCTTCCAAAGATGGACCACAAAAAATATTTTTCTTATAACGTGGACGTTGCAAACAAGCATGCTGTCCACCAGATACAAACAGTAACAACCGCTTATGACCATCGACAATCAACGATAACACTGTTTTCAGATATAAGTCTGGCGATGGTGCCTCGAGTCAACGCCCATGGCTGTTGATGAAGAAAAGTCAACGATGGATTCTAACACATTTTAACAAATGGATGATTGATGCAACTTGTGGAGGGTATTATGAGTATAGTTTGGAAACTTAATCACTACAATTTAAATAATAGTTGCAATAAAAATCTATAAATAAGGTCAATAAGTCAACTATCAATCATCAAACACGATGAATTGGAAAATGGCACATTAAATATCATAATGGCATGAGCTTTATTGGGAAGATAACTATTAGGTAGACCCTTTAGGGTTGCCAATAAGGTATTTTACATTTCATAATTTTGTTTCTAATATACGATATATTAGAATTTTGCCTTATCAAATTACAGTTAATGTTTACGCTGTACTTAAACAAGTAAAAATCTCGGTTTACCCAAAATATTTTAATCAAATTTATTAGCAATTTCCTTAAAAAATTATTTAATTTTATCTTTTGACTTTACTTTTGTTGATTTTGCTTCACTTTACTAGCATGACTATTGAACTTTGAAAATGCTTTAATATTCTTTCAATTTTACTTCCATTGTCATGTCCTCCATACAACTTTTCCATCGCAAAATCAACTACTTTTAATATTATTTCAAATGTGACAACCCTAGACGTAGTGGATTTGTCAGTAATCAACGATAAGAAATAAAAACAACAGTTATCGTGTCATAAAAATTTACCACTGCCTTCATAAAATGCTACTTTTAATAACTATATAGGAGGTTAACTGTCTAAACATAACAGTGATATAGAACGCCGCAAATATTATGACTATTTATAACTATCTATACCTAACTACTAAAATATTATGTTATTTAACATATTATGTGATTATCCCTCGTTTAGAAGTTCAGAAAGTTTTAGATTTAGATTAGCGTATTCAGTCCCAATAGTAGTATAAAACATTGATTTGAAAACTGTTCCATTTAATTTAAAATGTCTTAAAATATTTGGAATAAATTGGGACTGAGAAATTGAACATACGAAGCATGTTATCATTCATCTCCATCAAGAACGTGCACCAATTTAAACCAAACCTATCATTGAAAACCGCATCAAAGACGGACTAGTAGTTTTGGATAAAAATGGTAACATTTGTTTGCACAAGCGTCCATTCACCCCAATCGCATACCGTCTCCGTATCGTCACGGGTAAAAAATAAATTAACAAATTAGCACATATCACGACACTAAAGGCTATAGATAAAGTATCATATTATACTACTTACCTAATAATTTGTATCATCTCACTAAACGTAGAATGCTGTCAGTAAATCCGTGATAAAATCTTCAGTTGCAGACTCCAATATAATAAAAGACGTAGAAAACGCTTCAAAACTCCTATCAAAATACGATTTCGTTGCTTGTTTGTTTATACTTATATTTATGTAAGAGCACTTTTGTATCACTTTGTTGATATATTTCGGACAGTTCGTCTAAAAAGAAAAAATATAAATATGTCCTTTCGGTACAAAACTTTCTTTTCGAAACATGCATTTAAATAAAACCGTTAAGAGTTTGAATTTCAAATTTCAAAAACATTCCAGGCCTATAAAGACATGTTTTATTTATTTTTTATTGGTTAACGGATAAAGTTATGCGGGTCCCTGGTAACGAGCTTCTTTACGTTTTGATATAAAAGCCATACAAGACAAGGATAGTGAAGCATCATAGTGTAGATTGCGTAGAGATAAATAATGCGATGAACTCATTCATTTTTAATGACAGACGTAAATATAACACAAACAGTATAATAAAAAAAGATTTAAGAGAATACGAAAACTCTAACAATATTTATATTTAGTACTTTGGTCTTAAATGTGTAAAGGAAAACCTCATACGTCATTGAGGTTTATATAATTTGGCCTCGCGACATTTCTATTTTTAAACCAGTCTCATATAAAACATACATATATAAATGCCAGACAAACAGTCTGCTCTTGAAAAGTTCATTACACTATAATTTTCACTTTTTTTATTAGGTACTTGTATTTTTTTTTACATGACATGTTTTGGACATTTCTTATTCTTCAATTGCGTAAGTAACAAACGAGTAGGTGTACTCAATTATAATATCAAACAACGTGAGTCAAGAGGTAATGACGGATTAGACGAACCCCGGAAAGAACAATATGCGCGCAAAAAGTAAGACAATCGTCAAAGGAGAATTGGGTAATTTAAAACTCAATTGCCAGTTTCAGTTAGATAAGAAAATTTACGCCTATAAACTCGTAAAAAGTTGGCAATGGAATCACGTTCGTGAAATGAAACCAAGCGTGCAACAAGTGCGAAGAAGTTGTAAGAAAACACGGACGAATACTGAAGATAAACGGATGAATAGATTTAACCATGTAGCAGCGGATGAACCGCGAAACACTCTTAAAGATTTATATTCCACTGTGTACGGCGCTGAAACAACTGTAATATGGATGCGATGCAATTAAAAAATTGCCACAACAAGTTAAGTGGTTTCAATAAAAGCAACGCCGCTCAAGTGGTTGTAAAGGGTCGAAAAAGTTGTTGTTGACAATAAAGATACCGGATTGATCTCGTTTACTCGTGATGGATATACAAGATAGTTGGAAGCCACTTCATGCAGCAGTTTTATAAGGAACAATGATATGAGGTTTTGGATCAAAGTATGATAATTAATGACCGCGCCATGTGGTCTGCTAGTAAATGTCTCGGTCGACTAGATATGCTAATTAGGATAGTGAGCAAGGCTCTACAAGGCATGTGCAGGATTCGATTAACCTCGAAACCGAAAGTTGCAGACTGCATTGATAGTTTTAAACGGTCAAGGTAATTCAGTTTAGCGAATAGTTAGACTAAAAACTTATTTCCAGAAATATGCAGTCATCAGAAATATTGCTCGTAAGGCTGGCAGTTTCAATTACAATAATTATATAGTTACAAACACTATCGCTGACGGTTTTTTATTTACAAATAGTAGTTATGTAAGTAAATTGATACCAGACGTAGCCTTGAGTGAAGTTATAAGCGCAGATGCTTCAGATTTCGTTCACAAGAAAGACGCCCGCATATGTAACTCAGGATAACCACAACCGAACAAACCGCACTCGCAAACTGGTTTCGGTGCACTATTATTATTAAGGGCTCGTGCCAATATACGGGGCGAAACGTGCTGATGCACAACACAGTTAACAAAGCTTCGAGAAAACAAAAACTAAGATCGTAAGTTAAATGCAGTTTTATACCAAAAGGACACAACACGCAAGATGCTTCAAAAACCAACACAAAGTCACGTTTATAAAACTCCTAGTTATTCATTGTCACTTATTCCATGCAAGCACTAGCACATCCAATCATAAGGCACTGTCTAATGAGTAAAACTAAGTTTAAAACAGTTTGAAAATTGTTAAAATAAATTCACGAGTTGAGCGTAACGAACTGTCTGCATGAGTCGGCCATGCGCAAAGCCGGCGACTTGCAAACTGTTCCGTTCGGTTTCGAACTGAACATCAACGGCCACGCGGGCGCCCTCCTCTCCATCTCCCTCACTTGGTAAAAATATGTAATGTGTGAAAGAGACGAACGATATTCCCGCGTTGTGGACGCCTTATCGCAGGTTAAACTTTACAGCGACATGAATAGTTTCCGAGCATTAGTCAGAGAGGAACGGAATGATAATATTTTTTGTGTATTTGGCAGGACTTTTTCTGTTCTTGCCGAATGTTCAAATTGGTTTTAGGCTTCTATTTTGGATATCGGCAGGCGGTCGCGCGGAACAGAGGCGCGATACACAAAGATTGTTGGAGTACCCAAAGAGGAAGTGCCGTGATGAGTGACCAAGAATTCTCGGAAGTTTGGCTAAATTTGACACGTGCCCGGGAGACAGCTAACAATAATAGTTTTTAGTGTCTCAAGGCTATTCAAAAATTTATGATTAAAACGCCACTGTTAGGTAGAATACCTACGTGGAATACTTAGCATAATAATACAGCAAAATCGTTCACAGTCCAACTTAGGCAGATTGCTTTCCTATAATGTATAGAATATAAAGTATAAATAAATGAAGACAAAAAAAAACATATGCAGAATATATTTTGATAATAAAAATAGATAAATGTCAGTTACAGAAGAATCGATACACCAACAAATCGAGACAATGTAGAAACCTTACAACTTGTAGCAAGGTCGAAGGGTGGAATTTTCATTGTATTAACTTAAATACTGTATGTGCAAAAAATATTGTGAATCATGAATTAGGACTACATAAATCTATAAGGTAAATTGTGAACAAAGGAAAAAGACACAATTTGAACGGTATAATTTAATCGTGACATACTAATATCATGGTATTTATTAACAACAAAAAAGTTGTTACCAGGAACAAGAATCTGCATTCAAATTAAAACAATCTAGAATATTATCTTAGAACACACCAAATAAAATTTTCTAGTAACGTAACAAAATATTTTGAATATATCACGTGTGCCCTTCAGGTAAATAGAAATGCATACTGTACTGACAGTTTAAAATTTTTAACACAGCATTTAGTCGGGTCTTGCAACAAGCCCTCGGAGCATTATTGCTATAAGTGGCCCCGATCATCCAAAGTTGGCCTCAATTCACCAACGCTATCTAAAGAGATCTCATATCGATCATATCGCATATCAAACATGACGTCCCGAAACCTACTTTACAATTGTATCATCGTACCTTATTATAAAATCATTTTCGAGACACAATTTACATAATCCGTTCTAGGTGCGTTACGAAATATCGTCAAATCTGCTTCTAATTAAAGATTTAGTAAATCTAATCTAGTTTTAATCAGACAACCACTGCCCATAGTAACTAATAAACGTCGGTAATAGCAACACATAATACATTTCATAATCACTTATTACTTCCGTAGTGTTCACAGATCCCTATCTGGGAAGGATCTTTTGCAATGCAGGCCTACTTTTATAATTGACAGTCTTAGTCAGTTTGATGAATAGGATAAAGAAGACATTAACTAGCACGCTTCTATTACAAAAATAAAAATAGTTTTGACCTGAATAAAGAAATAAGAAACAATCTACGAGAGACTCGTAAACAATCTTGTGTCATCTAATTAAGAGAACCCCAGGCAAAAGAGCATGACGGAGACAAAAAGGTAATTGGATATCCGACATGCGTATACTTTCCCCGACAATATGTCATCCATATCTAGGAAGTGTATAATGTCTCCGGAACGAACGATGATTGTACTTTGAATGCGGTTAGAATGGTATACATTTTTACGAGATACTACATTACCTCGTTTGATCATGAAACTGATAATACTCTCACAACCTCAACCACACAAACAAATACGATATGTTTAATAATTCTAGAAATTCAAAATGTTATAGACGAAAATCTTTAATAAAATATATATATGCGTTGAAAGGATAATTGTGCTGATGATATAATATGACAGTTCATGAGCAAAGCTGTAATCCACTCCAAACGAAGGGCTCTTATCCATTGGTACATGTATATGTATGTCTTCAAAATCCTTCCAACTAGATTTCTATCTTTATATGCTAAAATAAAAAATAATGTGCTATAAAATTTACTATGTCATGAGGTCTTTCACAGGTTTATGTAACTATTCAATGCTCAGTGCATGTTGAAATATGTTTTAAAGTTGACATGATTATTAATTTACTTATGGAAACAAAAAACCCTTTTCATTCAACGTTAGTAACAGTGACCTTTCCCCGGAACTAATTTGCACACGAACAATAGCCACAACGGAAAGACTACAAGAGGTAAACACTTTAAGGTAACAAAATAACAAAGGCATAATAGATATGCAACGACATTCAAAATCATGTACTTTCTAACAATGAGAGCAAAACATCTCCGTACAAAAGATTGATGCTTGAGTCGAATCTGGACCGAGAACACAATGCAGTGGGCTGATTTAGGAAAGATGGTACTGACTTTCACTCGGCCCTACGGACTCGCGAAGCGTAACGCATTAGGGACATTTCTCTTTTTTACTATATCTAATGACACCTATCGATCAGATATCGCGAATGTAGGTTATAACGTAAATGATATCGAAATTAACGAATCAAGACAAATCTATATTACCGAAAGTGATTCTGCAATACGTGACATTGCAGAACTGGGAAACAGAATCCATTATAAAGTAACACAAAAATATACATAATTCCAAATTGGATTTAAATGTGTACTACATTCAATCGATTGTCCAACAACAGGCATGACGACAAGTGAAATTGGAAAACCAATATTGGACAATCACAAATTAATGATTCGATGTAACAACGTACATGCAAATATCAAATGTCTTAACCCTTCCGGTTCTGAATCATTCATCAATGTCAATTTACTAACAATGTATTGACATGGGAGATTTTCTTATTAATTATAACATAACATTGTTAAATGCGTTCTTCTTTTTATTTGATATTTAAAGAAAGTATGCACACATGTATGATTTGTCAAAAATATCTGATTCATTATTACTTCTGACTTCCGTTTCAATGCCGTTTTCTTAATTAGTCACATTGAAATACTAATCAACTGACACATCTACTGATTTGAAAATAATTAAATTCAATTAATATTATTGATAGATTTTTTAGAAGTATACAAAAAAATTAAAACATAAAGGACAGTCACTTTTTAAAACTACTGAATACAATAAATAAAGTTACCATCAACTTACTTTCATAATTTTCATACAACATCATTTAATATACTAATTATGTGCACTTATGCATTACTAGCTTACTCTCGCAGCTCCGCCGACTTCGGTCACGTTAACCACGGTAATGAGTATTCTATGTGCTAATCCAGGTCATAAGTTACCTGTGTGCAAAGTTCCAACGAAATCCGATTAGTAGTTTTTGCGTGACAGAGTAACAAACACACAGACATCCTCACAAACTTTCGCCTTTATTAAATTGGTAAGCAGTTCTCCTTAGGTTCTCATTTAATCCTCTGGGGCAGCAACGCATCCGTGGCGTAACTCTGGTAGGACTCTAATCTTATTCGGGATTCATTAAACATGTCCATGGGTAGTAACCACTTACCATTAGGTGGACTGCACGCTCTTTTGCTAATTTAATTTCATTAAAAAACGTTAGACGCCTACACGAAGCGACAAAACGTCAACAAAAGTGCGTGCTGTTTCCACGTCGGTGGAAATAATCGATTCTTAACGATAAAGCGATTAGCAATTTCATCGATTGCGCAATTGATTATCTCGATTTTAATGGAAAGTGAATGTGTAATAAGGAGTACGTGAAAAAACCTGTCACACACGTCGTATCTAACATCGTGGTGAGTTATTTTACGATGCATGATTTAAGCTAATTAGGATCGTAGTTGTTTCAATATATTTTTTAATAGTAAAAAAGGTAATTGAATTTTACTACCTACGACAGAAATATGTTGCTATATTTTTTGACGAATGGCGGAACGGTCATACGAGTAATCGCCCCTGGGTTCAATAATCGGCCAGACAAACATGAAAATGAATTTACATTTCGTGTAGATCTGGGTGTAGGTGTATTTGTATTTGGGTGTGTCCATGGCATCCAGGACATAAGAAAATCCTAAATTAGGGCTATGTGTGTAGAAAGCGTTAATTCATGTTTACCACGATAATGTGTACTTTATGAGTTAATCTAAGCCATACACTGTTATCCATCCATATCTGTTTGCCAAATTTCATTGAATTCGAACAGTAGTTTTTGCGTGAAAGAGTAACAACACATACATCGTCACATAGTTTCGCAACTATCTATACTTATATTATAAAGCTGAAGAGTTTGTTTGTTTGAACGCGCTAATCTCAGGAACTACTGGTCCGATTTGAAAAATTCTTTCGGTGTTAGATAGCCCATTTATCGAGGAAGGCTATAGGATATCATCACGCTAAGACCAACAGGAGCGGAGCACCAATGAAAAATGTTTCAAAATCGGGGTTTTTTTTTCTAATGAGATATAAAATTTCGGTTAATGTATGTCACGATATATTTCTTTTAAGCGCGGGTGAAACCGCGAGCTCAGCTAGTAATATTAATAAGTAAGATTAAGAAGTAAGGTTTATTATTAAGCAGTCGCCGTGTCGTACGTTTTTAGAGTTCCCTTCACGTTTCGTGATATACACATCAGTATGTATATTATTAGATCAGGAAAACAATAGTTTATTTTCCCAATGTATAATTATATAGTAAATTCATCCAATGTATGTTTCATTGTCACACGTGTGGTTAAACGCGGGTGATTCTTTAGGGTGAGGTGATATTCCCGTTTAGAACTTATGCGCGTCAATCTTACTATATTTTATTTTAATGCCTTATATACTGTCTAAAGAAGTTATTTTCGGCATTACAAATAAACCGTAACGAATGCATTTCAGCTAATACAAATATGAAGCGAATTAATAAAGACTAACTAACAAGCAATCACACTGACATACAGAAATATTTCATTTCTGTACATGTCATGTTTCTTTGAAGTATGATACAATATATTAATTGATTAATTCAAATAAGAAACAGGTAAGTTAAAATAATTATCAGATGTAGTCGCAAAAATTAAAAATAATGAGAGCATATTATTTAAAAACTCGATTACTATGATTTAATCACATGAACGAGTACAGTTTGATTGAATACAATAGATTTTATCTAGAACTGACAAAAATAGAACGTTGCATCATTATTCTTAGGGTTCCGTATGCAAAAGGTAAAAACGGATAAAAACTCTATTTTTAAGACTTCGCTGTCCGTCAGTCGGTCACCAGGCTGTATTTCATGAACCGTGATAGCTAGACATATTGAAATATGAATATTAATATGCCGCTATAACAACAGATACTAAAAACAGAATACAATTAATATTTAAAGGGGAGGGGGATACAACTAGATAGAGGTAGATGATTGAAATATTCACAGAATTTTTAATTATTCATATATTCACTTAAAAAATATAGTATGAATAAGTGTATTTAAGTAATTTTAGTATAGTAAGTGTATTTAAGTATATTTAAAAAATATAGTATAATAAGTGAATATATTATTAAAAAAAAATTAAAATGAAAAAAAAAATATTTAAGTGGGGTCTCATACAACAAATGTGATAGTTTTGCCGTTTTTATAGACAATGAGACGGAGCCCTTCGTGCGCGAGTCCGACTCGCACTTGACCAGTTTTTATGGTATCTGAACTCATTTAGTCCCGTCTGATTAAGAGACTAGGCCTATACATCACACTCATTATTAATTTCGATTAAGATAATACACAATAACGTCAGAGGGAAACTAACTATCCTTCCTTAAACAGTGTAATGGACGTTATCTGTTCATTTATATCGAGTTACAATTACTATTCGCTTCCTCGAGCCAAACGCGTTGCGTAGGCGTTTCCGTATTGCGGATAGATGGTGGATGTTCTGTGACCACAGAGCCAATGCTAGGTAGAACTGACACACCGCCACTACTAGGTCACCTGCCATAAACGATACCGTTTTAACAGAGCGCGTCTTGTATTTCGAAGTGAAATCTTCTGTAGGCGCATTGAGCACTATTTTTGTTATTTTGTACTGAGAACTGCCCATAGAAGTATTTCACTTCTATGGGCAGTTCTCATGACTGCTTTATTCTCGTATGAACAAATATCACGATATATAAATTACCATTTATTAACCCTATATAAATCTTGTCGCAATATTATCGACGTTTTCAGATTTGATGTGAGGGAATAGACAGTTACAAGAGGTCTTATAAATTATTTGTACATGTAGGACATTAACTGAGTTACATATGAGGCGCAAGGATTCAGCCTCGGGGTTGCAACACTTCTGTTCAGGTAGAAGCCCTCTTTTATATCATGCAATTCAATATAAAAACAACGACACATTCTTATAAGAAATAATATGTCTAAAAAACTAACTAGTTTTCCTTTTACATATGAAAGGATATAACAATTATTCAAATATGTACATTATTATGTAAATTGTTAGTTAACAAGAAGAAATCGTAATTATCGGAAGGTAAAAAAACCATTATTCGTTTAAAGTACGAGAAGCTAATTTCTATCGGACGGAAACAATAAGAAATATGTAATTTCAATATAATTCAAACCAAAAAAATATAACTTAATTTTACTGTATTCTATTCTATCTAACACCCAAGATGTATGGAATCGCTTTAACTCATAATCACTTCTTGTATTTGGTGTCGATTCGGCGATACCGTCGAAATTACTTTAGACATTTCTACCACACGTAAGAACTGTGGAGCAAACGGTATTATAGATCAGCCGTATGGAAAATTGCAACTTTCTCGATGCTATACG
>MOOZ01000373.1:1312821-1326264 GCA_002930495.1 Cecropterus lyciades
ACCCGTCTTTTTTTTTTAAATTAAAATATCAAGGCGCACATAGACTTCCTTTATTAGAATGTATTCTAGTAATAGAAAAAGTTAGTTGCATAGTGAACATGCAAACAGATGACCGAGATTGATATATTAGCACACGAAGTAAATGATGCAAGAAATTCATAAAACCATTCTGCGATATAAATATTTCATATAACTTTTTTATCAGATTAAAGCAGCAAAACGAGCATGCAGTCCATCTTTTGGTAAATGGGTACTGCCGCCCATGGAAATCTGTAAGCAACTTCATATAGAACAGGGGTTCTATATGAGGAATCAATCATACAACATATCATACAATATTGACTACATTACTATGTATTAACCAAAAGCTCCATTTTAATATCTATACGAAAAAAGTTCCACTAAAGTCAACCAAAGCACGACAAAAGTCATAATAGAATCTTTAAAAGCTCACGTAACTGTATTACGCTAAAGCACTTGTTTACTTCGTGAAAGTATGGTTCGAGATTGGCATACTAAAATTTTGTTTTATATTATGAACACGTACAAGCAATGAACGCAAACAAGCACATTAAACGACAATGTGAGCTTAAACGAGCTACAAACCGCGACAAGTAACGAATAAGATTTTTACGATCGTGCAAAATATGTTAAAAGCTATTTGGGAGACGCTATAAACGATAGTTCTTAAGCAATATTAACTGTATAACTGATTGGAAACACATTTGTGTAAGCAAATATGAATAAAACGTAACGTAAGAAAATTTTATAGCAAAATAATAAAATATACAAGATTTGATATTAAACTCATATGTAAACCTTGTAAAGAAAAGCATATAAACACAAATACAATATGAGAACGTACAATAAAGTTGCAATCAAAGGCGGAAATCAAACCAACGGATATCAATGTACACTCATAAGTACGCGTAAGAACCTTTAATAAGAACGAAACCGTAACAAATTAAGCTATCATTAACCAACAAGGAAGCACATGAAGTACTAAGGAACAAAACCCTTAATTTACATCACTATCTCGTTTAAGGAATGAAGTAGAAAACCTAATAAACCACGGTGTAAATAAGGGTAAATACAGACACGCGACAAGTAACAAGTCAATGGCGGCGAAGAGAATGAATGACTATGAAAAATAAAAAGACTTAATAATTAAAAAATATAAGATTGACTGATATTATAATCATTAATAAAAATCTTGTTCACTACTTCAAGGATGTTAATAACAAATAATATGCATTTGAAGTAAGAGACGAATGCAGAAACATGCTGTTATATCCCTTATATACCATAGCGAGGCTAATCTAGTCGTTAGGACAAATTAGCTTTGAAAGCCGAGATTAAAACATTTCACCATCCAACTGAAGCAGAACTAAACAGAGTGCTGATAGTTAAACCGGTTATCAAATACACGACAGGTCATTTACAATTTGACTACTGAAATCGCAAGTGGAAGTAAAACACATCAAGAGATTAACGAGATCGTAAAATCTGATAGCGATAGTTCTAATAGGATAATATTGCTTGTCACAAGAGAACGGCGCTTACGAAAGCGTCTTTTGAAAGTTAACTCTCTACATTAAGAATAATTCTTCTCAAAAAAAAAAACAAGTTTAAATAAAACTTCAACATGGCCCGTACAAAGATTTCAACCAAATATCATTCCTACTATCTGAAACTACATTTTTTACCAGAATTTGTTAACTATGCGCCGTAAGTCCTGACCAGCATCAACAACCGGCATAATGAAATGTTTTGAAATGAAATATCTTTATTCTGCATAGGCCTAGGGTCAGATACGATATTTTTCCTTACACTACCACTGGATCGGAACACGACCTCAACTGAGAAGATCCGGCAAGAAACTCAGCGGGTTTGTCTTTTTTCTTTGAATTACTTATTATGAGAAAAGATTTTTATATTAAAAGTTAAATATGCACTATGCATAAAATAATGCGTTTCAATGCATATTTGGCATCGTCCGTCATTTACGAAATGGAAACAAAATCATATACATTTCGCACAGAAGCTTTTCAGCAAATAGAAGTAAGACACCTCAAGCAGCAGTTATCACACGTGTCAATGCGCTGCTGTCGTAAAATTCGAAGAGACTGGTAAAGGAAGAATACTTGCAATCTGGTTCTGATATCTGGTTACATAAAAAACTAAAAAAAGTTTTAATGAAAAGATTATACAAACCATATAATAATATAATCCACTACTACAAAGGATGAAAAAGTTTATTTTGCAATTTGCTATTTCAAGATATTACCACGTGTCACGTACATTAGACTGGGTTATCACCTAACGTGCAGGTTGGCATTAGTTTGTGAAATTTCATCGTTAACTTGTCCTACAGCAACAGGGTAACCTATGCGCGATAATACATATTGATATTAAAGTTGAGTTTAAATAAAAGCTATCATCAGTTAAATAGAAAAACAGAAATTGGTATAATACTTAAAACGTTTAAGATATTCGTTCATTTTCTACCTTCTATGTAAAGTGTCGTCACATATTAGCAGAGATTTCCAGGTATTCTGACATCGTTTCTTCTTATTTTCGTGGCATTAAAACAATTAGTCCCTTACATCAACTACAACATCTAACTAATTTCGGGTTTCACCTCAGAATTGAGAAAGGTATAGAACATACCCTATGTTGTTTTAATGTGCATTGGTATAAGAGGCTGCAAATTAGTTACCAATACATTAGCCGCTGTCAACCAATCCATCCGCAAGACTTCTGACAAGATTTAAAGACTTTTAAACAATGACAATTGGAAACAATGAGTCAATCATGGTCTCTAAAGCTCGGAAATGCGCATGATATTTATTTACTAACTTTTAGTCATCCAAATCGTTACGATTTATCGTTACGTTCCTTAACTCTGTAGATCGGTAACCTTACCGGCGCTTCAACATACGATGAAACAATTGTCTTACGTTGAAACTTATTCATATTATTCAGAGAACAGTAGTAACAGGCGCGGAACAAGGCGACGATAGCGCGACTGATAATAAGAGCAATTGCGACCCCGTCACGACTCTGAGACGTCATGAAGTGAATGTATTTACAGCGACTGCATTTTCACTTCGAAACCTTTACACAATTACTGTATTATTAAGAAATTGCTAATGAATCTGAAACGTTTTAGTGAGATGCAATAGCTACTAACGAGAGAAGATATAAATTATTACTTCAAAAGTCTATAAAGTGCCACCAGTCCATAATGTTTTTAACACCAATATTCAATAATCTGCAGTGGATTTGACGATTTTTTCTCGTTGTTACTTAGGAATATAGAAAATACACTTGTTGGAGTCCACAGAGTGTTTTTCAGTAAAGATAAAATAACACTTGAAAATAAGTGATGCATGAAAAAAATGGATGTCAATTGTGTCGTTGCTGTGGCAAAAACAGGAAAAAAATATCTTCCATTTTAATATTCTAAGCCATACGAACTGACATGAAAACTAAACGGGGAGGTGATATCAAAGATTTCATCATAAAAGTAATTTTATTCTCATCAGGTTCCTTGAATGTTTCGTGGTAGACTACAACAAATTCAAACAAGATAATTTTATTATATTATAAAATTGTCTCCTTTACGCAATTAAGATAGCACAAGCTAGATGTCAAGAGCCCGCGAATTAAGAAAAACGGTTAGTCACGACGGCACTGGTTAAGATTGAGAGATTTAATAATACCAGCAAAGAGCATGTAACTCGTGAATAATGTAATTCCTGAGGTTCAAGACAGACGGGTAACAGCACTCGAGGCAAGGGTGAAAGCAATGATGTCGAGGTCAATGGGCAATGTTTAGTGAGCAAATAGCCATTCTTATAGGACCCGGCAGCCAGAATGGCGTTACAATCTGATTACTCAACTGAAAGCTACTTCGAATCGTTGGCGGGAACGTGTTGCTTGACAGACTATGAATAGTGAAAACTTGAAAACGATTTGATTGTTCCTTTTAGAGATTTTACTCATGTTGAATATTCAGTTAATTTCCATTTTTCGAAAGACACATCAGGTACAAATTCCATGCAGTTTATGGCACGTGTCCCTGCTAATAGGAATAATAACGATAATGGTAATATTTTAAACAAACTAACAGCTTAAACAAGTATCTTGTGACAATGACAATGTTACTACTATATGTTTATTCTTGCTAAGTACTACAATAATGTCTCCTACGCAATGGGTATAACAGAACCAATTTTTAATACAATGAGAAAATGCTCATTCATCAACAAATCCTACAGGAACATTGGGTAAAAGTGTTCTAAGAATACTATTGTTCTACTTTAAGGGATAATATTGCACTGCACCGATAATAGATTACCACCATCCACTTATTAAAAAATGTATTATAAGAATACAAAAAGTAATCCAATATAAACAAAAAATCAAATAAAACTGAAGGGACTGCAACAGACTTAATTAAAACCGGAACCTCTAGTCATTACGTCGACAAGTAATAAGTCGTAAAAGTGAGTTAATGAAGGCGGGACAGGAAACAGACACAATGGTGCACACACCGGATATCGAGATTAAAAAGGGTCCGACCTTGTACTACGTATAGATAGATTGGACTATGGAGATATAAGGCAATTGTGAAGTTAGGTCAATTCAACGGACGGACATAACTAAATTTATGTAGCTGTAGTGATGAGTTAACTATTTCACTGTCAATACCAATTTGGACTGTGAATTCCGCTGGTGAATAACGAACCTTTTTTCCAGCTTATTTTGCAGCAACCAAAACAAATTTGTTAACATGGAAAATAATGTAGTAATTATGAATACTAGTTAAGCCGTGCGAGTTATTTGCGCTGTATTTTCACACTTGCGTGAAGAATCTAATTTGTCAAACAACTAATGTTACTTATACTAATAGTCAAAAGGTGACTCTTTGTTTACATCATCGTGCATGTATAGGTATCGCTTTTTTTTTATAGAAAAGTACAATTTTTTATGAACAGAACATTTTTCGACGATTTTATTACTTTTCGTAATTTTGTTCGAGCTTTCTGTTAGAACGTTATTTTCAAAGAAGAAATATCAATCAATAATTTTGATACAAAGAATATGGCGTAGCGACAATAAGCACTTTTGTGTAATACCATGTACAGATTGATTTAGTAAAATACACAGGAAAACATAAATAGGATGTAAACATTGCCTGCGGAATTATAGCCATTTACAAACCTATAATTCTCTAACGAAAATGAAAATGGAGCGTGAATGAGAGCCCTCACGAGGAAGGAAATAAGAGAAATAATTGTAAGCCCTGACAGTAATGGCCGGTTTACGAGCAAGTTGTGAGGGCGGCCGAATACAACGGTCTAAGTTTTCGACTTGATCTAAGTCACCAATGTCCCAGTATTATTTATTCAAGAGTTATTGTTGCTCAAACGTCATAAAATCAATAATGACGCGGGCACGATCTATCGATTGAAAACCGACATTTATTGAAAGCAATAATGGATTAAACGTTTCCAGTAAATCAATTTTGCTTTTCTGTTATCGCAATGAACTATTACGAGACATTAGTGGACGGAAATTTGGTCCAATATTTGCGCGTTGGTATCCAAGCTAGTATTTTAAAGACTTGAGAAATAAAATTCTTAAACATTATATATCATAATTTTAGATGACTATATGCAATGATGGCTTTTATTAAAATATTTCGACTTAGCTACGCTTAATAAGCAACGGTTCCCAAAACAGGACCTAAAGATATGAAAGAACAATTAATATGTTCCATTGTAGTTACGAAAACGTGATCAAAGCGTACAAACTTCGTTCTATATCCTTGCATACTACAATATATCAATTAAACCATGCCCTGTTATTACGAGAGGTTTCCTGCACGTGCCACAATTACATAAGGCTTTGAAATACGGCCGAGCTAATACCGATCGAGATAGCGACGCGAAGGCGACTGTGGGGGATTTATACCCGCCTCTGATAATACACGCTCGAGATAAATAACAAGTGCTGAAAATATTGAGTGCACCCGCAGCAAAATGAAAAGCCATTGGTTTTATACGTTGTATGTATGATTTTTGTAACTATAATAAGTAATACTATTAAATGTAGAAGTGCATTTCCGATTGTAAGTGACCAATTCCGCTCGCGGATATCTGATTTGAGGAAGATTGGAAACCTACTGAAGTCAGCAAAAGATGCGTTGCTGAGAACTGATAATTAACTTCGTATAAATGTCTCCCTTTTATACCGAATGCTGTTATACCGACAAAAATAGGTATGCCACTAGAGTAGAAGCAGTACCTACCTTTCACTAAATTCAAGAAGAAATCAACAAGATTAGGAAAAATATTCGATTACTAAAATCGATAAAACGTTAGAAATTCGTCGTCATGGGAATACAAAAGCTTCGCCTATGATAGGGCAAGGGGATAAATAATTCAAGACACGAGTAATCGATATGCAGGACGATAACGTTTGTATCGGTTAAAGTTTTGTATCCCTTCCAGTAAATTCTAGATCATCTAAACAAATATAGTCATCGATATAACGGATTGCTACAATAAATAATAGAAAAAGTAAAATTACATTAAAAAATATATTATTAAAATGAAATTATATTTACCATATTTATCGTTATCTTAATAATTATTAACCTTTTAACTATACCTACATACGTATGTACTTTATGGAAATATTTTATATTGCGTGCTTAATTTCTATTATATACTTATACATATTTGTCAAAGAAAATTTTAAACGTATAAAATTCAAATTAATATCGTGTTATCGCAAAGGACTTTCGCGTGGAAAACATTCGTGATTTGGAGAGATATACAATTAACAAAATAGGTAATAAAATGGAGCGTAAAGCGCGTGAAAGTTTAATTAATTCAATCCGATCTAAAACGCTAAGCGAGTAGTGCAGCCATTAAAACGATAGCACCAAATATGTACATGTTGATATTATCGGGAGTGTCTTAGCTTTAACTGTAAATTTGGTGCTCTGGGATATAGACTAAGAAATGGATGTAATTTAGATTGAAACTAAAACAGCATAGGCGATAATCGTAGCACTGTATGAGACTGAAGTAGTGTTCGTTCATAGGATTTGTTTAACGTAACTGTTAAATAGATATCAAAGTCTTAGATGTAATGTGTCCAAGAACGTAAGATAAAACCTTATTAAATATTTGGACTCTTCTCTGATAAAAGAGAAAGACAATTGTTTAAGGAGGAGCGTTATTTAAAATTGGTATATATCTCCCTAAATTACACAGTAAAGAAAAAACAAAAGAAAATAACTTGATTAAGGAAAATATTTTCCTCCAGCAATGCTGGGACTCGTAGCGAGCTCTATCTGAGGCAGTAAGTGGAAAATTAACAAGCGGCTTAATTATGTCGGCATTGGAAGGTGGTGCTGTGAGGCTGTGCGGAAAGTAACAAATCTCTCCGAAGATAGGGCGCGGTTAGAGTTATGGCAGTGAAACCGACAGTAAACATCTCAGGAAGCATTAAACTACTGGACGCAAATCCGGTGACGTGAAATTTAGTGCCCAATTAGATGGCAAAGGAGCAGAAAAAGAGGTTTTGTCTTATTGTACTTTCGACAATGACCAGTTGATACCGTTGGTAGAGATCGATGAAATTTTGTAATCAACTTCTATTTAAAAATTGTTTGCCAAACGTTTCATGAGCTGTCGAATGTAATATGATTTAAAACCTGGCGATTGCACACGCAACGCGTTTAAAATTTTCCCACAATCTCCTTTGAACATTTGCGCCATTATGTGAAGTACTGATGTATGGCTGGTTTTATTCAGAACTCTTTTTACATAGAACATTGCAAAGAGCTTCATATCAACCAAACCGCTAATAGACCCAAAGGAAATTGAATCTACAACTTGAATCAACGCAAAACAATTCTTCATATATCTGATTTTATTCAAATCACCCACAAACATCCTGAGACATCAACTAGGAAATCCGTTAATCGTTACGAAACACACTTCCAGGCAAATTTTGCTATCTAGAGAAAGTTCGAATAGTAAGCGAAAATTTCCATCCACGATAGGATATTAACTTCCAGCGCGTGGCGGGTAGCTCACGGGTACCGCGACCCTTCACCCGATGATCCGATGAGGATAGCGTTAAGTGAGCTCCGTGGCGTTAATTGAACTGTATACTGATAACTATATGAGTAGTATTTTATAAGACTAAAGTATCGATGATATTCGCTTTTCAATAATGTATGAATATTGTGTTACTTGAATAAGGGCTGGGCAACGCAGGATGCAAAAACATCTCTCATTCATTCAACGTTAAATAAATAATAATCATATCAAATTCGTACAATAACAAAATATAGTATCTGTCACACTAGCAGTTGCTAAGTAACGGACTCACAAAAAGGAGAACATAAAAATCAAAATCTGGAGTAAAAATCTTCTTGATTCATCATTTAAATGAGGAATCGAACCCATTGCGTTTAGATAGGCACGGTAATCACTGAACCATGCAGATCGCCAAACAAGGGATATTTTAGAGCCATCGTTATAATAATTAAAACGGCAATATAAAAGCTTCTTTCTTTTGAATTACCTCGTCCATAATAGTCCAGACAATATAAAATAACCATGTTAATAATTATATAGCGTCTTTAAATGTATACTACCGAGTTACAAACCACACCCGCTCGAATTGCCAAACGCTAATCACCAGTTGTTTGTTTATCTGGAACTGGACGTTAAGTATATACCACATCTCGTATTTCAATAACGTATGGCTCGTCTATTTGCACAATGCTGAGATTAAAATAAAGTATTAGATTTACGACACGATTATGCCAATATGTGACGCGGTCATTTATAAGTGTAACCAGATGTGAGAGCTTCGGCGAAAGTGCTTTAAAAGCTGGTTTTGGATTCGGGTAAAAGTTCGACCGTTAGAAATGTTCTAATCATTTCCGTTTGACAACATCGTTTGTATTTGTAACGTTGAGTTGCATATAGCTCTCTGTGATAGTTTAGTTTACGTAATTGAGCCATTACCTGTGATTGCATGATATTTTATCATCATAAGAGTTAATTTCATTTCGCTGTAAGTACATTCATTTTTTGCACATTTATTTCACTTACATTCCGATAAGATCCTAATAAAATATTCAGTTTCGTAATTGGATATCATATCGAAAGTACCACTTGATTTAACAACTTCAATTCGCATTCATAACATATTGCATTTCTCATATCTTTATTGACAATTTGGGTAGACATAAATATTCGATTGAGCGTTTATCTCGATAGAACCTTACATAAAGGACATTGTAAACCATTCTCGGTGGTCTATGGCACCCGTCAAGACACGAGATACATTCAGTGCATTTCTGCACTCCGTTTTAACGCAATAGCCGAGGGCGATGCAGGCGAGCATTGTTGGATATTTTTGCCACATTACACTATCTCACTTACCTATCCTAGAGCAACTTTCGCGTGGCTTTCTAAATCTGCAAAAAGATTAGCCAGCCCACAAATAACAACGTTACAATAACGAAAAATGTACCATTTATCACCGGCTGAAACACCTGTAAATTCTCTAGCGAACAGGTTAGCTACGGAACTTGATTTGCTAGTGGAAATATATGCGCTATCAACAACACCTTAATGGATCGTTCAATGTTTCTATGACGATTTAAACACTAAAATTTCTATTAATTTAAATATGGAATTTTAAGATATAAGTATCTCAGGTAAGGTTGCCACCGTAAAACGTATCTTCGTCAATTTTGCTATATCCCACAGTGATGAATAAAATGAACTTAATGCGAAATTCGTGTTTCAGAGTTATTAAAATCGTGTATTCTGAGAAGTTTCTTGATACACTCGGTTATTTATAAAATTAATATAACATGTTTCCCTTTACTAGCACTGAATGGTTGCTTTTTAAATAATTGCGTTATTAGTAATTTTGAGTTCGTTCGTTTCGATCCCAATGCGAAATACGTTATAAGTTCCTTTATAAAAACACATCTATTTTACCAGATATTACCATAACCGGTATTACAATTTCAGTGAGCAAACCGAACTTACATAATTAAACAGCTAAGGTATGGACCACACATTATGGCATTCTGAGCAAATATCCATTATAACCTCTGGCCCGTGGCCTCTCGGCCAGCGGTATTGCAAAAGGAATAGTTATGTATTACAATACTACAACGCCATATAAAGAGTATGTAACAGCTTCCTCCTCCTACTAGTAATTGTGGGGAATAACTTTCGGAATTCCTATAACGTTTCAAATTCTTGATGTTTAGTGACACGAGATTTAAACATTATTTTATTGATAACTAGCTATGCGCTGCAGCTTCATTTGAGTTTAAAAATGTATCATAAATTTAATGAAAAAGTAAATGTTACCAACAAACTGCCGGACAAAAATGAAAAAAAATATATATAGTAATCATTTATTCTCTGTCAAAAACATTTTTTTGCAACTCTGCACAGACACGCGGATAATCATTTTATTTGTTTAATCTTTAGTTATTATTATCCCTACTAATATTATAAATGCATTCACATTTAATAAGTTTGTTTATTACGCTTTCACGCCTTAACTACTTAACCGATTCTCATGAAACTAAGTACAGGTATTCTTAGAAGTATTACACAGAGATAAGATACTTCTTTTTTAAAAAATATTTTAGCAGACATGACTCTCAAAAAATTTGGAAGTCTAGCAAAGTTAGGTGAAAGTTTATTGTTTACCGCTTACCGCGAATAAAAGCTAGTTGTAGTATAAATTAACTACATTACTAGTAAATATTAACCAGCTCCATATAGCACCCCTGGTGCTACCTGAAGCCGCATCACAGGTGCGTGGATACTTCCAAGACTAAGATGATCTCATAAGTAATTCAGTTAGTAACATGTTGTTGTAAATCAGGGTTAATTTTATTCGAAACGAAAGTAGTTTTACAAGTACCAATTATATTACACGTACAATAAAAGATGTAATAAGGAAACCCATAAACAAAATAATCAAAATCGGAATGAGAAATCATAAGGATATTGAGATAAATTACTTGATAACTTTTGCATAACGTGAATAAAAAATAACTGCCTTTTTTCGTGGGGGAAACCTTCAAAAGGTACTCGATACCATGGGAGCGACGCTGAGTTATGAGGGATTTTTACCGCACTAAAACCCCCCCGATGGCCGCCCTTAGCGCCGTGTGGAGGACTTCGGGATCTCCAACGGAACGCGACAGGAATCCCCAAACGCAATGCCCCTATACTTGCTCGTTTCTGATGAGCATTAGCGCTCACCGTATTTTCTGGTGTTTACGATGGTACGCGACCACACATGCCACCGTCCTTCATGGGGTCGCCTGGCTGGACGGTTCGAGCTCCCACTCTTGCCGCCTGTAACCCCGGAAGCCCCCTTTTAGTTGCCTCTTACGACAGGCATACCGTAGCCCTGGGGTCCCGGTAGTACAGGGACAGGGCATAAAATATTTTGAAAAAGTAGACAGCAAACGAGTATGCAGTCCACCTGATGGTAAGCGGACACCGCCGCTTGGGATAATCTATTATTTCATCAACCCTGGATTAGAGTTTGCCAACAAATGTCTTGCTACCCCTGAGGACTTAGTTGGATAATAATGTCCTCTTTACCACACTCTTCAAACGTAGGAGCGCTAAGTACTGCTCCTATTAAACAGAAATATGTGTGGCAATGTTGCCTTCGTAGACAAATCACAACAGAATCGACCACTTTTAGTCCTCGACTAACTATTTTTTTTTATATATGCAATGTGCAGACACGTGGAACTTTTATTTTTATTACACGTATGGACAATGTTTACTGAAATTAAAGATCTTTTGAAATTTATTAAATTTATTGAGATACTTCAAGTCATCCTGAAATTATATTTAATTTTATTATCAAAATAATATTTTTATGTCATATTAGCCATATATAAAATGCTCGACAAATTGTAAACCTATACTTCAAATACTCCAAACCTATTCAAAACCGAACCAGAGTCAGGTGTGATCTAACGGTCAATATTTTACTCAGGACGCGATAAAATCTAGCCGCCGCGCGGGCAATTGTACTACATACTCGTACATTACCTTTGTGCGGATTTCCATTACTTTATCAAATAAAGCCTTCTACTTAACTCCCTTAGGAGTGAAATTATTTATCACCTAAAATAACGATTAAGGAAAACTTCGGGATGAAACCTACGAGCGTGTAAAGTCTACAAATAATGGGAAGAATACAAACGTGTGTAAAGTCTACAAATAATGGGAAGAATACAATGAACGATAATAGTAAATGTATGGATTCCTATTGCGGGATAATAATGGGTTGACGATAGGGAAGGAATTATCGAAAAACCGTTTTAGCACTCCTCTGTACCAGGCAGCTGACTCTTTCGAAAAAATCATGACTCCATTTTTATTACATTAAGCTGTGCTGTGAGATATGTCTATGCTGAGTTTTAATGCTGGGCACGGTTCTTCTCTCGTAGCGAGTGTGGTTTAGGCGATAGCCCATCACACTGACCAAGTATAAATTTGTAGGTTTATCACATCTTTGGGCACTTTTTAAAGAAATTTTGAAGATCTCTTTGTGGCTCTACTCCGGAAGCACCAGCGCCACACCTAATTCTGCCTACTAACAGCAGTATTACGCTCTGTAGTGTTCTTGTCTGAAGGATGTGGTAAGGGAAACATACTTTTCCGAGACAATCCATCTTAGTCCTTAGGGATAGCAACGCATCTGTTGCTAAACTTAGGTGAGGCAGTGAATATCTTACCTAGGGTTGATTACGAGCGGCAGTAGCCACTTACCATCAGGTGGGTGCATGCTCGTTTGCTACTTCCATACTATATAAAACAAAAGAACTCTCTGGAACTCAGAAGTGATACTCTATTCATAATAAAGCGGAAATTTAAACACCATGATATACGAGATTCCAAATAGATATTAATCTTTGAATCGCCATCTAGTAGCCAACAGGGGTTAAATGGCACCGCTTGTCATCGCAAATAATATTTATTACTTGACGTTCAGTTAGATAACTATTATTTTAAAGGATTCCAGTTATTAAACCACTCTTTGGAGCAATTAGTGTTGACTGAAGAGCATAGATCTTTTAAACGCGAGTATATAAAAAATAATTTTGACGACCTGCGTGGCGGAGCGGTCACCACACCGGTCTGACACGCAGTGGGTCCCGGGTTCGATCCCCGGCCAGTCAGAAATCTGAATGATGAGTTTAGGTTTCTGTTCTGGGTCTGGGTGTTTGTGTATTCATCTTTGTGTGTTCATGGCACCCACGATACAGGAGAAAATCCTAGCGTGGAGCTATGAGTGTAGACAGCGTGTTTTTTTAATTTAAAGCTGAAGTTAGACACCCAA
>MOOZ01000373.1:1365747-1383381 GCA_002930495.1 Cecropterus lyciades
AAAGCAAAAGCGATTAATGGCTTAAAATTTTAAGTGCACGTAATAACAATTTGAAACCGATGAAAACATACGATAAACATTATCGAAGATATTTATTGCACAATTTTAATATTCTCGTAGAAAGTAAATCGTGTAAAACGTTTTACTTTTTAAACTCATAACAATAATTCAGTTGTTACTTAATGATTGCCAAATCTTTATCCGTTGTATGTGATAAGAGAAATCATATGACGGTACGACGCAAAACTTTCAATAAGAAATAAATTACAATTTAATTGTTATTGTATAATTACACGATCAATAAATTATTATTCTTTTATCGAAGTTACATTTACTTATATAATAATAACAAAGTAAGCTTCTGTAAACTTGTATTTTAAAATAAAACAAGAAAAGACAGGAACAGGAAATGCTGATATTTGTCGAATAAAGCAAGCCTTGTCCAAATCCCAAAATCAGCAGAAAAAGAAAGGACTATAAAATTATTATTTTTGAAATAACGACAAATACAAATGAATATTTATTTATTCAAAAATAATATAAACCACCTTTTTTATAGTATGGAAGTAGCAAACGAGTAAGTGGCTACTGCCGCCCATGGACATCTGTAATCAACCCTAGGTAAGATCAAAGTCTCATCTAAGGTTAGCCACGGATGCGTTGCTACCCCTGAGGACTCGGATGGAATGCCTCGGAAAAGTATGTCTCCCTTACCACATGCTTCAGACCAGAACACAATAGCGTATAACACTGCTATTATTAGGCAGAAAAAGGGTGTGACGGTGGTGCTTCCGGAGTCGAACCACAAAAAGATCTACCACCTTCAAACTATAGAACTTAGGCACTAAACAATTTTACAAGTGTACAACTAAACGGATTATAAAAAAACGTAGCATTAAATATGTATCTTGAACAAGGAAAGGTTGTTGTAAGGACCAGGCTGTCAGAGTAGCCAAAGTTTAATCGTAAATTCCTACACGCAATGCAGTAGAATAAAGCTACTTCGCACGATCCGGCTCGAAGGACCATATCACGTTACTTTTATTACAACGACATAAATAAGGAAGGATTTTTCTAATACTATTTGAAAAATGCTGCCACCTTGTAAAACTTAGAAACAGGATTACAACAACTGCCACTTAACATAAATTTACGAAACGTAATTGTGCAAAACATTTTTAGTCTTTGCAAAGCAATTGCAGACAAGGATTCAGTTTATCTGACGATAAGCCTATTCACTGCCGCCCATGGACATTACCTTGTATGACACTACAATGTCATGACATTGTCAGGTAGGTGGAGCGCTAAATTGAAACACTTCGTATGTTTCAATCTTATCACATGCCGACCAACCTAAAATGCAGAAGCGTTTAAAACTGCCGCTATCAGGCAAATATTATCCAAATAACACGAGCTTTGTAAAAAACGTTATAAATAATAATAATAACTATTTCGACACTCGTATCATCTCCTTCTACACTCATAGCCCCGCAATAGAATTTTCTGGGTCGTGGGTGCCATAGACACACAAAGACAATTCATTATTCAGATATCTCAGCCGGCCGGTATGGTGACCGCTCCACCACGCGGGTCTGACATAGGACGGCTAATATTTGTGATAGATTCAGAGCAATAAACTTACTAAGGGAAACCCTCGATGATCGCATTAGCGGCGTTGACCGTAAACACGTCTCTCAATCGAAATCAATCAATAAATCCACTACAGAAAACATGGCGGAAGACCCTAATTGGATCACAGAAGTAGATGCAATTGATACTGTGGTTTTCCATTACATACAAAAAAGTACAAAATGAGACGAACCGTTTTACTTCAACCTGCGCTTTAAATTATCAGTAGCAAGTGGCTTATCTCAGCTCAACTGAGTATTTGTAAATTGTAAAATATATTCAAAAATAAAAACACCTATTGTTATTTAAGAGTTTATAAGAAGCAAATTCTAAAATATAAACAAGAATATAGCTTCTACCCAACATATATTTTAACCCGACGACCTCAAAACAGTCATGAATGTTACAAAAACCCCGATGAATACCCCTGTTAATGAAGGGTATTCGATCCCCTTGAGTATTGCCGGGATAAAGAAGGAACCTCTCGTGGCCCGTACATCCTTGGTCGCCGCCCTTATGTCGACGTAACCGTAACATATGAGAGACCCGAATGTAAGACGCTTGCTTTCTTGCTTTTGCAACGCCAAGCGAATGACGCTTAAGACACTGTTTCTTGGCGCTCAAGTAATATTTATAACAGAAGAATTGAATAGCATAAAATAAATCAGGTTGTGTTATTTCAAATGAAAACCCATTTGAATATCCAGTTTCCTACAACGATACAACATCTAATTACAGGCTTTCCCACTGTTAGCCTTGTCATCTGTTCGTGAACAAACTCTTCATTTGCATAACTGCCTTCACTACACCAAAGGGCCTAGTTCAATTGAAAGTCTTTAGTGATTTCACTTTCTATCCACATTGTCAAAACACGAAACTCGAGTGTTTACGAGGAATAATATTTATCTAATAAACATCGCACCATAGGGCTTTGAACGTCAAAGCAAACGAACTCGGCCTGGTTCCGATATATCAGACCGTAACAATAAACCGTTTTCATATGAATATCCATTTCAACACACTACGAATAACCACACAGCATTACCTATAAAGATCCGAAACCAAATAACCAAGGGCAATACAAAAATCGTTGTTAATTTCTACGTTTCGTTTATCCGTTACGTCTCTGTTTGACTTTAAACAATCGCCGAGTGCGTGATAGAGATAAAGCGAATAAAACTGATATATATTTTTGAAAAATATTTTTTTGCACCTTAAACTATCAACAAGGCATAAGTGATATCAATATACGGAAAACAGTTTTACCAGTTTTCGACTAAATAACGGTTATAAAACCATTTTCAAATAAAATTGAAAACGATCGTGTCTATAACTGACCGATCCATTCAACAAAAAGTTTACGAGTATCTAATATGATATCTTTGCGACCGGTTTTGTACCTTATGCTTTGTTAGTAAAGAAGAATATCAAGACTTTAAGAAGAATTATATTGATATAAGTAAAAGCTGTTTATTTTCGTTACACAAAGGCTGATGTGGTAGACGATGTGTGTTTAGTAAAATATCATTTGTTTAGGACTCTATCAATGAAAGTAACTTATGTGGAACATTACATTATGTAAATTACATATCATTATATTAATACGTGAAGCAGAAACTTTGGATCCTTTTTTACAAAAATTGCGCGGACGGAGGAGTATGTAATTTGGCACACTTATAGTTTATATGTAGGCGAAGTGCAGAACGCTAATATTTTTAAATAATAATGCTTATAAAGTACATTAAATTAATAAATTAAACATTGCACACACTACCATGCATTTTACACACACAAACACACGTATTTGTTACACGCATACATACTGTGTGGTCAAAATGTTACAAGTACATATATTTAGTTAAATTAAATAAAACATTCATTGTATACATTACTGACAATATAAACATGTTGCTGACATTGTCATATGTCAGATGTGTATGACAAATAACGCATTACTGCTTTTAAATGCAGCTTACTCAATTATACCTCATCTTCCTTAAAATGACAATTTAAAAAATAATCTTAAAATTAATGTACAGAGGAAAGTATATAGTATTTTCCTCTTTGTAGTATACTATATTTTCCTCTTTGTACCTTTATAACCTTTTGAATAACTTTGTAGTAGAAAAAAGAAAAAAAAATATTTGGGTTTAATTAGGGTCGAATTTCGACCGCTGCGAAGGGCAACTAGTTATTATAATATATTACCTGACTAATATTATAAATTCGAAAGTTTGTGAGGATGTATATGTGTTTGTTACTCTTTCACGCCAAAACTACTGGTCGGATTTCGCAGAAATTTGACAAACATAGTTTATAACCTGGATTAACACATGATAGTCGCTACCGTGATAGACGTGACCGAAGCGGACAGAGCCGCAGGAATATGCTAGTATTATAATATGTTATTAGATAACAACGTAAATATTTGCAGGAAAAATGTTAACAAAACATACTAATATCCTATTTTGATCATTTACTGAAAATCTGTTGTCCACTTCTGGGTAAAGGCCTCTCTCATCTCATTAGAGTTACATTGGAGAATACTCCATCACACGACATACAAATTGACGTCAATATGTCTATTGCGATGATGTATTACTTCAAAATATTTTTTATTATTTTTATTAACAAGTAAATCCTTTGTTTTCGATGTGTTACAAACATGTACAATTAATTGACTGTGAAGAGAGGCGCCTACAATATGTTACAAAATTTCATATTATTTCTTATTATTCACGATTGCGATTGTTTTCTGCCCTTGACACCATAACAATGATTAATGGTAAAACCAAAGACATTTCAATTATAACCTTCCATTATTATTTTATGGTAGCCATAAACTTAGTAGGTAATTGATTATTTCTTCTAATCATACTTATAATAATGATACTATGGTTTGATGATTAATATGATTTTTCTCACTAAAGTATAATCATATTTAGTTCTTTCTTTATTGTAACTGGCACACACTGTCAGATTTGAAGGTGGTAGAACTCTTTGTGGTTCGACTCCGGAAGCACCACCGCCACACCTATTTCTGCCTAATAACAGCTGTGTTATGCGCTGTTGTGTTCTGATCTGAAGGGTGTGGTAAGTGCCTTTACCGAGGCATTCCATTTTAGTCCTCAGGGGTAGCAACGCATCTGTGGCCAACTTTAGGCGAGACTTTGATCTTACCTAGGGTTGATTACAGATGTCCATGGGTGGCAGTAGCCACTTACCATCAGGTGGGCTGCATGCTCATTTGCTATTTCCATAGTATAAAAAAATCCAGTGGACTTTTTACTCCTTATGAAGTAACAGATCGGTATCACAGACAATAAATGCAATACAAATACATCCCAAAAGATATATTTTTTTACATTATAATATTTGAAAAACCATAAATGAATAAGGTATGCCTATACAACCAAATTCGTTTATGAATTTACAAAACAACTTCTCAAGAAAGTAATGTTCGGATATTTGCATTGGGGTAAAATCGTACTACAGAAATTACAAGCTAGATTCTTTTTCTTATTTTTAAGTAACAACACACACCATTCCTTGAAAACATATACGATGTTTCAAATTTCAAAAAAAGGGCGGCCAATGAACCTAAATTTGCTTTCATACGGTTTATACGAGCCGATATTACCCAAACATACCTTTCATGCAAAAGTAAATACAACAATCCAATAACGCCAAGAGCACTAAAATATTAAACAAGAAAACTTAGTTTCGTACCACGTTCAAATATTTACACAAGCGAGGGTAGAAGCGCAATAAAGTAGACAAGGAAATATATGGTCGCCGTTTCATTGCTTCTACGTATATATATTCAACCCCAAAAACGGGGCCAACACGCGAACTTGACAACCCAGAAAATTATTACTCCAAACCATATCGTTTAAGCACTGTTGGTGATTAGTTTACTAATTTGGCGCAAAATAATGTCATAAGCTAATGTCAGTTTTATCTTACTTCTTATTAATACAAATGCGAAAGTTTGTGAGGATTTGTGTGTTTGTTACTCTTTCACGAGAAAAATACTGATTGAATTTGGATTATATTTAGCACACAGATAGTTTATGGCCTGTATTACCATACTTTTTAGCTTACTTCATGATCCAGGCGGGCGGCGCCGCGAAATGAAGCTAGTATCTTATATGTAAAATTCTCGTGTCACAATGTTAGTTACCTTACTCCTCCGAAACGGCTTTACCGATTTTTACCAAATTTTATATGCATAATCAGTAGGTCTGAGAATCGGCTACTATCTATTTTTAGTGAGATATATAAAAAGATAAATAAGTTTAAACTATATGTGTACATCCTCGTCAAATTTTTTAAACTAAATTGTTAAATTAATTTATTTCATTAAAATAGCAAATTAAATTGCAGTTTCCCTAAAAGCTTACACAATAATAATAATAAAAATATACGTGACGAATATATAACCACTTTCCTTTCGGATTTCAATAAATGTGGCATCTATGTGGCATTTCCGCGTTCGAACCAACAAGTATTATACTGTCTATAAACCCACCTTTAATGCAATCAAATACAAACATAAAATAATATTTACAACGATTATAACAAGTGAATAGCTTATAAATACATTGGTATGCAAAGAACAGACATGGACATCACAATTTGCTTGAATTGCTTGTAGCGTACCAATAACAGGCATTTTCGTTAACTCGTCGACTCGTCGCCAATTCGCGTGACGATTGCCGTACGACACGCGACGGCGTCCGTTGAATTTAAATTAGTAGTGAGCTCAACAATCACTTTTATATGTAAATACAGAATTAAACGAACAAAGCTTCAAAGCAAAGCCTGTTACTTGAAATGTTCTTTGAGAACACAAATAATTATTTCCGCAATGAGTAATTTAGGCCTCCGTTACGGTTAATATCTTAAACGGTACTTAGTCCGTTCAAATCCAGGCATAAAATTATTAATTTAGTAAATGACAAAGTGGCTCTTTAATATAATTTGAAACTTTATTAAGGAAGTGCTTAACATTTATTACAGGAAGTACCATTTATTTAAGTTTAATAAAGAAAAAATTCAAAACGAGAGCACAGTATTAAATGGTCGCGAAATTTAATTTTTCACTAACACCACACTTTAGAATAATATCTACAATTCTACATAGGTATACAACTAATATTCTTATAAAGAAAGTAGAATTATCTAGTACAATGTTGACTATTTAAAACCAAATCCGATTGTACGATTTAGATAGATAGATAAAACGTTTATTTCTTAACTTAAGTACAACAAATACAGATAAAACATTAAAGTTATTAAAAATATTAAATAAAAGAAATTCTCTTACTGGTTACGTAAATACACGATTTTGAGATCAAAATCAAAATCAGAAATTTTCAGAAAAAAAATAACCATAAAGTTCCACTATGATCCCTGAAAAATCTCAAAAGAATAAATAACTACATTCAAAACATGTATCATACAACTGAACAACAACACATCAATTTTTGGCATATCAAATGCATTTTACTTGCATCACGTCTACAAACGACATCATACACGCGATCTAAATTAAGTCCATACATTCAGTAATTAAACATCCATTTGTACAACTGCACACGAGTATTTTATTATAACAATAACCAGCTCGATTATAGCATGAAGATGTTACAATCGAGTTGACTCGATAACAATCGTACTATTCAAATTCTTATTAGGCTCGTGAACCGTAACATCATCGCCTAAAGATAATCAAAGTTTCATTAATCTATTGCATAACACATGCTCTTCTAATAGTCTTATGTGTTTAAAATAATTAGTCCTTTGTTTGATCTAATTTTATTATTCTAATAGTGCTTAGTTGGTTCTAAAATATATATATTTTTTTATAATATGTAAGTAGCAAAAGAGCATGCAATCCAACCTAATGGTAAGTGGCTACTGCCGGACACAGACATCTGTAATTGATTCCAAATAAGATCAGAGTCTTACCTAACGGTTAGCCACACATGCGAATAAGTCTTCCTTGCTCCCAGCAGCGCATAACACTGCTGTTATTAGACAGAATCACGTGTGGTGGTACTTCCGATAGAACGCCTTTTCTACATATATGTAGTTGGTTACGGATGTCCATGGGCGGCATAGACCACCTATGAGGACTGCATCCTCGTTTTCTACTTTAATGTAATGAAAAAATACAAAAATACATAAAATGAACTGTCTTGAAAGAAAGGTGCAACAAAGTACCGTTCCCATCACATTACACGATGCGGTGAAGTATGCAGTGACGCAAGAGTTCTAGGATATGATGCGATGATAAGATAACCACTTATTACATCCAACACCAACACAAGTCTAATCGACAAATCTGTCAGTTATTCAGCACGTATTTAAATAGCTTCTTACAAATTGTATTGCTTAATTATGAAAAACCGGCCAAGTGCGAGTCGGACTCACGCACGGACGATTCCGTGCCATTACATAATGGCACGGAATCGTCCGTCACTTACCATAAAAAGCGTAAATAAATCACGTTTGTCGTATGGTGCTCCCATAATGCCCCTTAAATATTAATTTAAAATTAATTTAATCAATTATTTTAAAGTGAATATATGACGACTAAATATTTTGTGAATACTACAAGCGTCTACCTGTTACCTGTACTGTATGGAACCCCCTTGATTATTTATTTTATTGTTTTTAATATTTATTGTAATAGTGACAACAAAAATACATCATCTGTAAATATTTCAACTGTTTAGCTATCACGATTTATGAGATACGGTCTGGCGACTGACGGTCAGACGGACAGTGGCGTTTTAGTAATTGGTTCCCGTTTTTGCCCTTTGATACGGAACCCTAAAAAGCGACATTGACGGTATTGCGTTACTATTTTTAAAACATAGGGCGTTGATCTTATACTTATTTTTAAATATAACGCAGTTTTCTCACATATAAAGCACTCTAAGCTTTAATTTCTAAGCACACGGTCATTTGTATTCTTGGGAGTGTGATGCTTGACAATAAATAAGTTTATGCGAGAATGTGCAAGAATTTCAATATCGACAGATTGAATAAAAGAAAAGGGTATAAACAATTTTAATTTCCCAAATACCAAGAGTATTTGGGAAATTAAAATTGATCGAAGAAATTAAAATAGTGTAAATTTTGTATATTTAGCTTTAGTACAAAAAAACCTGACCGCTTAAAACGTTATTTTTTGTTTGCTTTGTTGATTTCAAACCCATATAGTCATAATAATAGAAACGTCACCCCCCCCCCCCTTTCATCCTATTTACAGGCGCCATTGCTACAAATTAGGTATGTAGCCTATGTCACTCTGCATACTGAAACGATTCCAATGATATGTCCCTAACCGTCAAGCCGGGCTGTAGCGCGTGCCAAGTAAATAGACATACATACGTTTGGAGGTGGTAGAACTCTTTGTGGTTCGACTCCGGAAGCACCACCGCCACACGTATTTCTGCCTAATAACAGCAGTGTTATGCGCTGTTGTGTTCAGGTCTGAAGAGTGTGGTAAGGGAGAAATACTTTTTCGAGGCATTCCATCTTAGTCCTCGGAGATAGCAACGCATTCGTGGCTAACCTTAGGTGAGACTTTGATCTTACCTAGGGTTGATAACTTACCATCAGGTGGACTGCATGCTCGTTTGCTACTTCCATACTATAAAAAAAAAGTACGATCGAAAAACATAACCCTCGTTTTGAAGCAGTCGGGTAAAATAATTATGAATTATATTCATACAGGACCTCATAGTAACACACCTAAGTACTCTACACGTGTTAACACATTGTAATTCCGTTCACACTGAAGTTGACAATGTGAGTCATGTTTTTTGCAACGTTTGTCATCAACTACTTGTTAACAGTCGAACGTACCAAGAAAATCAATCATATATGTGACATGTAACTTTAAGTAACAGTAAGGACACAGAGAAATCGATTATCTCACAACTGTTTTTATCTACATCAAGGTACTGGCAGCTTTTTCTTATAGCTTAGAAAGTTCTTGGCTCAGATCCAACTATCCCATTAAAAGTATGTCATTTCAGCCGTTTTTATTTGAGCACGACCACCGTCCGATTGTGACATATTTAAATGGCTAACGTAACATTCATCACCCGCTGTTCAGTTCCTTACCGTAGTATGATAATCTTGAAAAAAACAACAACAACCATTTGGTTAGGCAAAAAATAGGTCATAAACGTCTGGAAAAGATTTGACTACGGTAACATCTTCTATCACACGTATTTTATCACCTCCATATTTACAAAATATACAAACGTCTACATATTCATTTATTTACACTTTTCATTGATGACCTATTTGTATGTTCTGTGTAAGTCCAAAGCTATTTAAAGTAGGATAAAAACGTCAATTCATTTATCATAACCAAAAAATATAAAAACTACCAATCATACTATAAAAATACATTTAATCAACAATATTGAAAACCAAATAATCAAGCGAGGAGTGGCACAAGCAAACATTCCATGTTAGTTTGTACATAAACCAGAAGAGGTAATGGTCAAACAATTGGAGAAACAAGACGATCGTCACGGCCCTGAACATTCATCAGAGTTTAACGACACTCACATAAAACATGTTCCGTTGCCACCTCGACAGCTTTAAAATTTATTTCATGGTGATTTCATGCTTTGCCTCTTCAAGATCTTCAACTGAGAATGGCTTTCTCTCAACGCCCTTTAGACAGTGACCCAATAAAACATTCACAGATGAAACAAAGCGTTATTCCGCTTCGTAGAAAGACAAATCGGTTTGAATAATGCATTTACTGAAACAAATTTTTCATTCCATACCCAGCCAGTTTTATTTTAACTTTGCTTATGTATTTATTAATCATTAAGATCACTTTAATACTTATTTTATCTACACTAATACCAACTAACAACATCTTAGTTACTTAAGAGCAATTCTAGACACAACGATAAATTATTAAAAAATAATTGTATTACTATCTACTAAGTATGAAAATACAGTATCATTGTTTACATTCAAGTCTTCAAATGTGAAAATCATTTATATTTGAAAATTGAAATCACATACGAGAATTTACATTTATCCGTAGTGATAAACTATCTATTCGTCAAATATACTTTTATGGTTATGAAAACCATAACCATAAAAGTATATTTGACGAATAGATAACCTTAAATACAAAGGAAAGGATAAAGGAAAGACATTTGACAACTTTAAAATGATTCAGAAAGAATCCTCTTAGGTTTAAGTCAGGTGCAAAACAGTCCAGTTAAGATGTTTGTGTTCCTCTGCGTAAACATAGCCATGGAATGTATGTAAGAATATGCAATAGGTAGCAGTGTCTAAGATGCATGAATCACCACTGGCCACAGCTATTTCATAACAACTGGGCCGTATCGTGATTCACGACGTGCTATTTATAATACTAAAAACAATCATCAGGATAACTCGTTGGCTATTAAGTAACACAATTATAATTGGGAAGAAAGTTTATAATTGTGTCGGAGATCGCAAAATAATTCATGAAGAATATTAATAGATAACCTTTATATTACATTTGGAAGATCGAAAATTAAATTAATAGATATAAATGAAACCAAAACGAACAAAAAAAGGAAGCAAGCAGCAGCAGCAAGCGATAAAGTAGCAAACAACACATCTTGATAAGTAGGTACTGTTTGTAGTACGAGAACTTGATACTTTTTATAATGAAGGTGAAGAAACATCGTGACCAGTGTCGGATTTCGACAGGTTTGGCATCAAAGCGCATCTTCAAACAGCGAATGCCATAAAGGACATCGGACACCGTTGGCATACTCAGCAAACAGTGACGGTCGTATTTAACGGAGTTTTCAGAGCGAGTAGCGTTAATTGCCACAGCACAGATACCGCTTGGGTTCTTGTAACGTGTCATTGTGTGGCTATGAACCGAAGATGCGCCCGTTATGCTATTCAAATATGAATTTGTAAGAATTTTCCCAGAGGCCTTGATTAGACCGACGCTTAGTTGTAATATGGAAATGTGGCATTGTTTAAATAAATATACGACTAATTAACAGCGACCATCAAAATATTTTATCACGATACATAACTAAATCAGTTAGGTGTGAAGCGTTGGGAAAATAGTGTGAGATGAGGGTCAAGTTAAGAAGTGTGGTATTTAGGTGACTTTTATTTACATTTACTTAATAAATACAATTATATCTTTGAACATGACTCTTAAAATTTAGTAGGTCAAAGAGCAAACTTTTTATGATTGATTCTCGACTTATAAACTTGATGCATCGTTTTGGAAGTTTCAATGAGGGTTATCGACAATCAATCGAAGAATGGACGGAAACCGTCGGTACCAATAAACTGTACATTTATTACACTTGTGTCTTTACCTACTTATTCAACCGTTAGAGTATAAATACCGGAATACGAATGAGCATTCAATTTGACGGACATGTTCGATTCTTAAATTCCGTCCATTACCTCCCAAGAAGTAATAACACGTGTGTACGCAAAGCCTTTGTAGATAGAAAGACATAAGATTTATATTCAACTACGAAACAAGTGGATTTATTTTGGATATTTGTTCTATTTAGTTCTATATATGATCTTTAGAATACTAATTTTTTTAATATCTTTCGAGGCAGACCCCTGAAATATATTAATCTTTCAAATATTTGATACCATTTGGTTTTAGTAACCACAAAACAGAACCTTTTTTTACATTCCGTAATTCTATATTTTAGTAAGTTTCACAACTTTATATAACAATTACAAATAAATATAACAATTACAGTTCGTCGATAAGTTCGTAGTGTAATATTTATAAAATTATGTACCTCATTACCCCACTATAATATATATCACATACAGATACAGCAATGTCCACTTATCGACCAGCCCGATAGCCACTTAAATGCCATAAACAGAACATTAATAACTTTCTTAGAAAGCCAATACTTACAAAAAGCAGAAACTGGGCGAGCCACGAGTTGTCATATCGAATGGGTGCGAATGTGAAGGCTGACAACGAAGATGTTATTACTTCTGTAACATCTTATTACCATTGTTATTGAATTCACACGAAATTACTTACAAGATAAAAAGACTTTTGTGACATGTGATACGTTATTAACGTTTTATGAAAACAAAGCGACAGTAATTTATTAACGAATGATGGTACTGCTGCAAAATGAGCTGTATTGACGGAAGAGCTTCTTCCATCAATCTCATTTACAAACAAAGACGCGGTAACAGCATCATCTCTTGATCTAGATACCCATTGTCGTGTTGCATGAAGATGAACCGTGTCAAGTGACACTGATATTTACGATGAGTTTGAGAATTTAATAAGAAAAATTAGGGCAAACTCAATCTCAGCGATAGTGAATGGAAGGGTTCTATATAGAAACGTAAAGATTACAACTGCGTAAAATTATTGAGCTAATTTCATATACATAACACAGCTTATAATATATGGAATCATCGTCAACCCATTATAGTCCCACAGCTGGGCTCAGAGGGAAATGAGCTTAGGCTATCATTTACTTTTAGAGATCTATGCTCACCGCGCTGGCAAAGTGCGAATTTGACAGCACACACGTATGAGAACGTTTTTTAAAGTCTCGGGTGTTTTCCTCGACCGTGCAAGTACACGGTTAGGGAAAACATAACAAGGGTTGAAGGAAGTGATAATAATATTTAATACGCACACAACTTTAAACTTTGAAAAATAAGAATCGCCATTATGAGCGTGTGCTTTAGATTTAAGGGATCTCCGATTGAAAGACCGAGTTTTGTCACTGGTCTTTCTGCTTATTTATTAAAGGAACAGTTTTGTTTTATTCTATATACTCAAAATATGTAAATAAAATTACTGACAATATACTGTATACTGAAAAACTGTATACATGACACAAAATATTGCACCCTAACAAAAGAACGAATTTATTACATGCACAACAATGCTCCCATCAATCTTATTAACACACAAAGATGTGATACCAACTACAATACTCATCCAGTTTCTTACTGTCTGTACATTTATTTACCTCTGATTCATGTACTAAAACTATGCCGTAAGCTGTATGTAACTGTATTTAGGGAAATAATCTTCAATTAACACACAATGATGCATTAACTGTAACAACGTCAATCAATGTTCAATGATCATCTGTTGTTGTGGGGTTTTTATCAATTGTTTTACATATAGTGCCGCAATAAGTGGCGTTTGTGATGTTCAATCGTGAATTAGTTACAGAATTAATCAGAAAATTATTATGGACTTAATTTAGACATGTTCTAATGTCTTGACCTATTATGCTTTGTCAATATCCTCCTAACTTAGACCTTATTTAGAATTAGTAGTCCTATAAAAGTCAAAGGGAAGTGTCAAATCAGTTTGACGGTCTTCAAAAGGTACACTGAAGCCTTGGGAGAGACTCCTGGTTATGTGAGATTTTTAACCACTAAAACCCCCTCGGTGGCCTTTCTCAGCGTTTGCATGGGACTCTGGGATCTCCAATGGAACGCACCGGTGCCCACTAGTGCGGTGCCCCTGAAGGGCTCATCTCTTGGGGGACGTGTAACTGTCCCCCTGCACCTTCCGGTGTCCGCGACGACATACAGCCACATATGCCGCTGTCCTTCTCAGGGTTGCTGGCTGAGCGGTTCGAGCTCCCACTCTAGCCGCCCGCAACCCCAGAAGCCCCCTTTTAGTCGCCTCTTACGACAGGCAGGGAATACCATAGCCGTATTGTACTCCCCGGCTACAGGGGAAAAAAATCCAGTAGTACCCATTACTTATCTCATTTTATGAAAATTTCCCTGTATAACTAACTGTATTGCCCTGAATAACTTTTTTTATTTAATAATTATAATGATAGACGTTTAAAAAATGGATTCATGTATAGATTTTAATTATTTTTCAGTATATTTGTCTGTATAGATATATTTTATTATTATATTAATAATACGCTGCAAATATTCTGTTATACTTTCTATTCACTTTATCATTGAACATAAGATAGTAACTACATTGTCTGTTGCCATTAATTTCGATACATTATGAAATATTAGATCTATTTTACGATGGTCTGACACAAGACAAGACAGATAAACATCTGTTAATGTTATGTAATTTTAATTACAAATAAATTGTTAGCAAAGCTTTGCAACACTACTTAATAAACTCTTTATAATTAACTGTTCGACAATTTTAATAATGAATGGAATAACAAAGAGACTGACCGAACCAGTTATGTTACTCGTTTAATTTCCTATGATTATTAAGGTTTGTAACACGCCTACAAAAACATAAGATACGGCCTTATATGAGTAGTCTAACGTTATTGGATTTTGGTTTGAAGTAAGAAGTGAATCATGTATAAAGGCGAACCTTTGGTAATGATTGGTAACCAAGAGGCGTTTTAACTTAACTTTTACAAGATGGAAGAACGAGTGCGGTTCGATCGGGGGAGTACCTCCTCGCCGATTTTTAGCCGGAAGCAGTGTAAGCATTTCGGTGAACGGATGTGGTTTCCGGCACACTTTTCATATGACGCGTTCGTCTTAGTCTTCAGGAGTAGCAACGCATTTGTTATTGACTTCAGATAGTAGCCCTGCTCTATATGAAGATACTTACAGATGTCCAAAGGCGGCATTGGCCACTTAACATCAATTGAACTCTATGCAGATTTGCATAAAAACTTAAGTCTTCTTGGTTAGTAACAACTGTTCCCCCTCAATCAGGACTCCACTCCTACTTAGCTTTAGTGACAGATGTCCATGAAATGGATTGACCACTTAAACTTGAACTGCACCTGCTGTTTCAATTATATAAAGAACGATTAACTTACTTCAATCGTTACATTTTTATTTCTAATTTAAACCCTGTGCAGTTCTTAGAACAGAACATACGAGTAGTAGAGTTAATTTTATGGTGTACACGCATAAATATATGCTGGTGCACATAAACATACTTTTACATAAAGGCAATGACTATAAAGTGGTCGCCGTATGTCTGTCTTACATAGTCTAGGTTATTTTGCAGGGCAAATAAACATCTAAATGATACGTTTCGATATTTACGTCTGGGTGTCGTCTGGGGACTTGTTGTTGTGTGTCTGCGAAAACTACAAGACATTTAATAAAGGATTATAATAAACTTTAGCGCGAAGCTTATTACTAGTATATATTATTAGCACGTAATTTTGTAAAAGAAAATAATGCAAGTCCTGTAGACCAGGAATTCGTAACGTCATTTAACCCGAGATGTACTATTGACTAATTAACTCTATGCGATCAATTAATTGCAAGAATTCTGATCAGCGAAAAAGAAAAGTCCTACAAACTCTAATAGTTTTTTAGAAATTGTATCTTTGACAAATGTCAACTAAACAATAATAAAGTTAGATTGGGGTAAGCGCGGTGATCTACCGGTCGATCGGGATCAACGTTTTGACTACCCTTGCTCTAAGTCAATGGTCTACTTTGAACTAAATTCACCTCAGTCAAACCTCCTCAGTTCTAGTAGTTGTAGTCTCACAAACGTGGGTTGCTTACAAACGTCCGATATCGTCTCAGTTACAGGTTACCTAATGTTACGGAGGTCGCATCTCGGTTACATCACTCGCCGAAGCGCTCGATCCTCAAGGTTACTCTGTATTTGTAGATTACATATTTCTCGGTTTTGTTACTATTTTGTTTTGCTGGAGTGAAAATATAGTACTCAAACATACTTATATAAATAGCAGCTTAAACATGCATTATGCTGTACAGTTATATTTAAAAAAATACATAGAAGTAGCACACCAGCATGTATTCCACCTGATGATGGGCGTTCAAGCTGCCCATCTGTAATCAACCTTAAGTAAACTTAGTCTAACATAGATGTCACTACCTGTGAAAACTAATTTAGAACACCTCGGAAGAACATTCAAAGCTTCTGTTCTCAGAGCAGCGCTTAACCCTGCTGTTATTTTTTAGAAACAGATGTGGCAGTTTTGCCTACAGCCTATATAAAATGTTAGTAAATTATTATGTTACAAGAGTGCATGATTCCATACATGTGTTAACTTATTTAATTATTAATATTTTGTTTGAGTGTTGTTTGACGTAATATGAAATTGTTACAAAACATTACACCTCCTTACACAGTAAGCAATACTTCGAATACATACTTCCAATGATACTAATATTATAAATCCGAAAGTGTATGACGATATTTAAACATAAACATAAACGCTTTCTACACTCATAGCCCCACAGTAGGATTTTCTCCTGTGTCGTGGGTACCATGGACACACAAACACCCAGACCCAGAACAGAAATCTAAACGTCATTCAGACTTCTGTCTGGCCGGGGATCGAACCCGGGACCCACTGTGTGTCAGACCGGTATGGTGACCGCTCCGCCACGCGGGTCGTCATTTGTTACGCTTTTACACAAAAACTACTGATTGGATTTCGCTGAAATTTAGCACACAGACAGTTAATGGCCTGGATTAACACATTCACATGGGACACTCATTACCGTAGCAAACGTGACCGAAGCGGGCAGAGGAATAAGCTAATAAACAATAAAATCAAATCCCAAAGACAATTGGCTCAGTTTAATATATGATGATTACAAATGCCTCTGGCTACTCACAATGGACTTCCGGTCAACTTTCTAAACTGCATATGGATTAAGTCTAAACCTATAACCTTACGACTTGAATGTTATTTACTAACATTATTAACGACTTAGGCTTACTTGTAAAGGTAATTAATCATATTGCTTTGCCATTTAATAAATAATATTTCGTTGTGAATTTCACAGGACCTGTTTATAGAACCGGTGAATTTTAATTTACTCTAGGTAAGCCTATAAACGAGAAATTATTATGAAAAGAGAAGAGAAACCGCTTAAACAAATAAGACATTTTGTTTTTATAATAATATATTTATTTTAACGCTTTTTAGGACTTTCCGTCAAATAGTAACATGACAGTATTATAATAGGTATGTA
>MOOZ01000373.1:1434641-1447019 GCA_002930495.1 Cecropterus lyciades
GGTGTTTGTGTATTCGTCTTTGTGTGTCCATGGCACCCACGACACAGGAGAAAATCCTACTGTGGGGCTATGAGTGTAAAAAGCGTTTATGTTAGCGTTTATGTTTTTTTTTACTCTGATCTTCGTCCATGGGCGGCAGTGACCACTCACCATCAGGTGAGCATGCTCGTTTGCTACTGTCATATTATAAAAAAATATGTTTTCAGAACCCAGACCCAGCTATATAAAAACGTGTTACTTCGTATCCATCCTGAGCGGATGGAGACGCTTTTACAAACGAGGTGTTAAATAATAATCGCTGTCACCTTTAAAAGGAAGAAGACATTAGTCGCCTCGACTTCCTTTGTACATAATTATACAAAGAGAAACCAAATTGACGAAATAAACATAAAAATGTGATACAAATTAAGTTATTTTGTAATAATAAATATGGCTGCAATCATTTTTATATTCACATTGGATATGGAATGGATGGAAAACGAACGAGCATAAGTGAGGGAGATCAAGTGTCTTCACTACGAAATATCATAAATATTTTACAAAAATCGACCGAAAATCTAAGATTACTTAAAAATGCATTGGTCTTCCTACAGACAGAGAACATAATAATATCTTGGTAATTGTAACATATCATGGCGGTTACTCTTAAATCACATTGATTTAAAGATTTGCAACATGTTCGAATTATGCTGATTGATCAATAGACCTATTTTGTTTTTTTTTCTCTCCGTATGCATCTCATAAATAGACGAAAAAAAACAATAAAAGTCCTTTAGTTTAAAGATTTTTCCTTTCTCGTCTATGCTAAGGTAGGTATGCCCCCCTCTTATACATATACCTACATATAGTCGTAACAAAACTGATCTGCAAGTTCCTAAGCGACTTTAGTGTACCTATCGGTAAAACTTGTTTGCAATAAACTCCGTTTGCAATGATCAAAATACTGGTCATATTAGCGCGTAGCGTGCGTGTGGGGAGCTAATGCCGTATATCCGATCAGCCATCAATTTCAATCACCGATCTCCGGCCTCCCCTCTTATCGCATTTATTAGTTCACTAGCTCATGAAGGGCTCACTTTAATAAACACTACTAACGCCTGGAGAGTTTCATAATAATGAACTTAGAAGCGCCTTCGAAGTTTAAAGGTTGGTTTTATAAGAATTTTATATGAAGTTGAATCATTGTCCTGCGAACTATGAATTTTGAATCCGAATTGGTATGATAATTACGTCAAACGCAATGTCATGTTATCAAAGCTCGTTAGCTTTTCATATTTTTTTTAATTTTCCGCGCAATTCTCCTCCTTCTTCTTCATAGTATCTAATAGCCAGTCCAGTCGTTCTCGCGTGATTCCATGACCAAGGTTTTGTGTACCTATGTAGATGGGAATATGACAATTGGCCCTTATCTATTACCAAGCACTTGTATTAAATTCGGATAGGTTTTAGTCTATTTATAGTCCAAGACAGACAGAAGGACATACGATTTAAAGTGGCGGTCATTTCGAAACCACATATTTATTGTAACGGTTTTACATTTTTATGGTTTAAAACTGTGGAAGCAAATAATATTGTATGTGATATTTTCATTTTCGAACCTTATGATTATACAAAAATATTATGATCATTAATATCAATATTAATATGGTAGCAAACCGAACACGTTGGCCCAATATTCTACCCCAGAATGTCACCCCATAGTCCCATTAGCCCTAATCAAATTCCACAGAGGGTAGATCTATGCACGAGGGTATTGATAAGCCTTGGTTATTGATATTTAGGGAGGTTCCAAAATATTGTATGTTTGAATCTATTTCATAAACCATTTTTAAACCAAACAGCAGTGACCGTCCCGTGAGTGACCTTTTGAAAGGTCTTGTTAGACCCTAAGTGTTCTAATTTTGCATCTTATCGATTATACGTTTAAATACAAATGCGTCACATGTTTGAAAAACGTTGTCGCATTTAATAATTATTTAATCATTATTCATGTAAAGCTATACCAGTCAGGAAATCATTCTTTAACTAGTATTTAATGTTAAAAGATAGAAATTATACTTTAATGTTTGACCTCACATGTTTGACATCTTAGAAGAAAGTAGCCAAGTGGTAAGCAAATTGACCCTATCCGACATTAGTATGATAGACTCATTATAATCACTGCACCGAGAAATTGTTTTGACCTCTGTGTGATTATAGCATACCTCGGTTATATAAAGTTTGTAGTACACCATGAATGAATTGTGTGTTCTTGTAATATAAGATCACAAACAAAAAAACTTGTTAAACAAGAATGCTTCGTCAAATAAGGCAAGATACTGGAGCTAACTTTTATTACTATGTAAAAAATTAAGACATTTCATTTAATTTCACAGCCCTACAAGTGTTATTGAACAAAGTTGGGCCTTCGATCATCATTGATCCACAATACGTAGTGTTGAATAGCACTATTTCCTTCATCCCGTGAATGTCTTTGGAGGCTACTAAGGAAAAAAATCCAGCGGATGGAATGCATCGTTTTTTGTGAATCATCAACACTTACTGCCGTCACCACCAGGCATGCCAGACAAGATGGTGATTAGCTAAAATCCCGATCAGGAGAGGACTTGTCCGGCAGATGACTTCAAAAGACTGATGGATGGATGAAGACGTCAATATGCAGACGGGTATTAGTGCGGCTGATGTATTTTGTTTTAAGTTCGATGTTACCATGAGTAACAGCCAACAAGAGACGTTGAATCTTTAATCTTCGAGGCTAACAACGGTTTTCTGACACTAATCCTCTTTGAGATTAGTTCTATGAGATCTATGGGTTCTAGTGACCTCTTAACACCAAGTGCGCTACATGTCTGCAACATGAAGAGCGCTATTAAATATATTTTTGGTCCCTCGACCTCTCATTACGCGGTCACGGAAACCGTTGAGGTCACCTGACAAAAAGACGAGTTCGTATTTTTTAATATCCGCAAACATCTAAGTCTTCGTTAACCTTCGTTTCAACCATACTACAAGTAGGTGAATTGAAGGCAAAATAATAATATTAACATAATGTGGCAGTAGCAAACGAGCATGTTGTCCACCTCCTGGTAAATAGCCACTGCCGCCCATGGATATCTGTAAGAAACCCCAGATACGATCAGAGCCTTACCCAGGGTTGGCCTCAGATACGTTGGTACGCCTGAGGATTAACCTGGAAAGCCTCGATTATGTATGTCTCCCTTAACACGCCCTCCAGACCAGAACACAGCAGCACTTAACATTGCAGTTCTGAGGCATAATTAGGTGTGGTGGTGGTGCTTTCTGAATCAAACCACAACGGTTTCATCAACCACGTACAAAACCTTAATCAAGAACAAAGAATAAATCTGGTGACACGTACTACACTGTTTTTATTTCCGACCCGATTATTCTGATATTTTGATGCCCAAAACATGTGGAAGAAAAGAAAATTCTAAAATATATTTTTTCTTTCAATTAGTTGTGTGTGTCTTGACAATTACGATAATATAATATAAGCATACACAAAAACACTGAACAAGCGATACCAAATATTTACATTTCACTTCCTTGTATTATACTAAGGCTCAAAAAAGAAATTGGCAAGAATCTAGACACGGCTATTGACATCTATTGTTCGCTAAATAAAGAGATATTCTATCACGCTTGTATAGAAATGACTTATGAATGAAACCCGGATGTGCGATGCCTTATTTTCATTTGAATGTAAATTTGACTGTGGATGACATGTTACAAATATTTGAGAAGTGTGTAAAAAACTTATGTAATTCAACTAATTAGTCAGTCTTGCTAATAATTACTTAGATTCCAAATTAGGTCATACGTATCTATGTATACATTCCCTATGTATAATAAATAAATTATTATTTAAATTGTAAAAGTGAAAAAACAATTTGATTTAGTCATGTTATTTCTTTGGTATTCATCTCAGAAAACCTTTTTCTCAGAAATTTGATGCCCTAATCACGTCCATATATAATAATTTGTCCGTCAACCTGGGGCGTTCGTCATATTGGTTTTGGAATGACATCACAAAGCTTATTATGCAGTATTATCTAACCAAATTGCAAACGTCTATACAAAATTTTAGCTCAATCGGTCCCCAAGGTTTGCTTCAAACCATATGTCAATTATATGCAAGATTTGTAAGTAAAACAAGATACATAGGTACAAATATGAAGTTAAATACAACTAAAACTTGTGAAATATATAAATTTAGGTTCTACAACTTAAAAATGAATAGAACTCATATTCTCAGATTGGGTTCAAACAAATATTTTCAAAGTTGTTTGGGTTTACTCTCGTCCAAAGATATTGATTTTATTAACGACAACTTCAAAAAGGACTCCTCCTTTTTTGAATTCTCCTTATCCTTTGAGTTCTCAATACGACTGTATTTTTATTTCAGTAATGACAATCCCTAATTCGGTGTGATCACTAATTTACAAAGAGGGCCTCGGTTCGCATGCGTGTAAAATAGTAAGTATTAGAATTTTGGATATCTTCTCTGGTTATAACCATTTCATTTGTATACCTGACACTCCTTATAAGAATGAGAACAGTATGTAAGCTACAATGGTAAAGTGTTCATATGTATTTATCTATCTACTTTATATCCATCGTTAAAAATCATTCTCAGCCCATCACGTTTACATCAAGAATATCAAGATGTACGTATGAATGAAAAGCCGGAGGTGTCTCGATATGGTGATCGCGTATCAGATAATTCAGTTTATAGTTATTGCAATCGAATGGCGGATGTCCGCTGCACTACTTATATGGAATGAATTAACTCGTCTGTACGCAAGTATGCCTCGAAATTATGCTTCGTAGTTACATGTAGTAATTTATTGGTAGTTTGGTGTCGAAAGTCCATTTGGATGAGAAAATTGAGGAAACATTAAGCTGTCAAATATATAGGAAATGAAAAATTACTGGAGGTATCAGATAAATCATACTTTAAGATTTAAGAATTATATTTTAACTTTACCAGACCTTAGAGCACACAAGAGTTTTGCACATAATTAACTTAATATTTTGTAAATAATTAGTTCCGATACAAAAAAATACCCATCGTATTCTTTTTTGATTCTACGAGTAGTTCATTATTTTCCCGCCAAACTTCCTTAACGTCTAAGAAAAAGACGGAAGGCATTATTTTTTTACAAATTGAACTCACAAAATAAAGATAGAGAAGTTATTAGTAAATTCTTAAATAATACTCTGTCTAATAGTTGTCGTAAGTTACGGTTTGAAAAGCTACAGAATTATGAAATGATGCCAAGGAGTATGTCATATTTCTCGGGACAAATTAGCATCTGACACTTTGACAGTCTACCTCAATTAGTTTAACTGCACTTACAAAGTTATGTAACCGAACCCGTGATACCTATCAAGAAACTTAACTGATTAGTTAATAATTTCAACCATGTCGTTACCTGTGGGGAGCTATTTCATTTCTTGATATATTTCTCGCGCAAGAAATAAAACGAATGGAGCCAGTACCGAGAATAAATCATCGCATTCTGTCATCGAAACCGGTATAAGTCCATCGGTCTTCGCATTATAAATTGAATACGAAGAAAATAATGGAATATTCCAAATTATTATTAGACACGGTGCTACTAGATTCCATCCATCTGTTATCCTATTTGGTTCCACCGGATGTAAGCCTCCCGTAGTGGTGGTTTTTGCCAACAGGCACCGCTTCTGGCTTGCACGTTATCGGCTCACTTTCATAAAAAGCACCACCTAAGTCCTCGGGAGTAGCAACGCACCTGTGATATACTCCACTGTTCTGTAAGAGTAGCTTACAAATATCCATGTGAGGCAGTAACCTCTTACCATCAGGTGGACTGCATGCACGAGCATGCAGTAGCAAACGATTGCTACTTCTATCTGATAAAAAAAGAGAAAGACGCTACGGCCTATCTCCTAGACTTTGTCCGTTTGTCGTATCCTACGAAATCAACGGAAAGAGAGGAAATGTTGATAATCAAGACCAACACCACGGCACGGTACCCATTGCCAGAATATGTAAATCGTATTTCACGCTTCAGAAATCACGGCTAATTATTTATACATACAAGCAAAGCGCTCAAAATTTAATGAAGCTATTTATGTAACCTACGTGAGAACGTAAAAAATATTAAATTAGTCTACAATATTTCTTTGTTTACCACAGTGTTGCTACAATCAAAAGTTAAAAGTTTTACTACTATCGTATCGCTAAGTTTCCAGAAGTAAATCTATACTTATATTATAAAGCTGAAGAGTTTGTTTGTTTGTTTGAACGCGCTAATCTCAGGAACTACTGGTCCGATTTGAAAAATTCTTTCGGTGTTAGATAGCCCATTTTTCGAGGAAGGCTAAAGGCTATATATCATCAACACTAAGACCAACAGGAGCGGAGCACCAATGAAGAATGTTTCAAAATCGGGGTTTTTTTTTTCTAATGAGATATAAAATTTCGGTTAAGGTATGTCACGTTACATTTCATTTAAACGCGGGTGAAACCGCGAGCTCAGCTAGTTTGAAAATAAACCCAAATTTATAGATCGCAGATACATTCTCTGTTATGATAATAAGATGCAAGAGATGGTCCCATGTCAACGACAATGACCTAAAAACCACTGTCACTTGTAATTGCCAAATACCGTTATTAAATTATGAACTGCAAATTTATGCATAAGATGAATTGAATTATGACGAATTTATGATAAAGTATCAAACTTGTTAGCAACTTTATGTTTCTCTTTATTAGATTGAAGTAGCAAACGAGCATGTAGTCCACTTGATGGTATGTGGTGACTGCCGTCCATGGAGATCTGTAAGCATCTTCATTTAGGACAGGGAGGACTAAATTGGTCGCCTCATATAGGTACAAGTAGGTACAAGTAAGGCGGATAATTGATTACATGTCATATTATTATCACTACCTGTTGAATATACCCACATCCTCGCTAGATCTTACCGTGATCATCTACACGATGAACCAACTCTGACCATTAATACACGGATCTTACACGTAATTCATCAAACGGTGTACTTTGCCTACTATTAATAGCAACCATAAAAGATACCGATTAGTCAATGATTCCAACCATCTCTACGTCTGCTGGTTATCAGTCATTGCCAAACACCATCGAAATAAAATATATGACGTACAACGCATGCATGCACGCACGCACCGGAAAAGGGTCAGACTATTGAACTTTCGGCCGGCGCTGGCGTCGCCCGACGCATTCGCATTCGCATCACACTACTTGATATGTAGTATTATTATGGCTACGTATGACTCATGCCACGGTTAAGGGATTAAAACGACGCCTTTGATGCTTGGACGTTGGACGGCGATAATTACATTACACGATAATATTACATCGATAACTATATGTTATTGTTGAAGTAAATACTCTACTGAGGTAAATACCTCGTTTGTTGAAGGTGGTAGAACTCTTTGTGGTACCTATTTCTGCCTAATAACAGCAACGTTATCCGCTGTTGTGTTCTGGTCTGAAGGGTGTGGTAAGGGAGACATATTCTTCCAAGGAATTCCATCTTAGTACTCAGGGGTAGCAGCGTGTCTGTGGTTAACCTTAGGTGAGACTGATCTTACCTAGGGTTGATTACAGATGTCCATGGGCGGCACTAGCCACTTATCAGCAGGTGGGCTGCATGGTCGTTTGCACTTCCATACTATATAGAAAAAAACTCATCTATGTACTAAGCCTTTTGAGGTCCACTGTTCGACATTTTCTTTCCTAATGGAAGATCTTGGCAACAGTCATCGTACATGCGTGCTGGTGTCCACAGTAGATATGTTACACAGGAAGACTCTGCTGCACATCTCCTAGATTTTGTCGCTTAGTCACCTCCTACGACATCCACGGGAACAGAGGAAGTGGTGTCTTTCAAGATACCACACGGCACACGTTTTAAAGTAATACAATATAATCTACATTCGTCTCATTCAGTAAATGCGACGAGCATTATATAAAATGTTTTTAAAATTATTTATATGAAATATTCATAAGCTAACTTGACCACTTGATAAAATCATCGTTAGATTTAAAAATTCGTACTGAATTAGATATAAACTAGGTCACATAATTGCTAGAGAAACGTTTATATGGGTATTAAAATAAAACATTAATTCGAATATATCTAGTCATACCTTTGGCCTCACAAAGATTAATTAAGGCAATAATATCTGAGGTTTCATATGACGTATTAATTAGTTAAAAAGCCGTAGAAGTCATTATTCTTTATTTTATAAATCCTAGTTTGTGGACATTTATGTTTGTTTTACACTCCTAAAAAATTGTGATTTACCGGTTTCTGGAGTCATAAGGAGAAGAACAAATCATGTCCGGGCCACGGCATAATAAAGTTTGAGAAAGAAACGCCGTCTTAGACGAAATCCATATTATCGCGAGCAAAATTATATAGTCTTGTCGAGTAAAATTCAGTTGCAGTACCGTATCAAATAGCAGTTCCATGATTCTCTTATATTATCTTCTCCCTTATCAACCCGATGTAGCGAATAATACAATTACCACAAGGTAACAAGAAACAAAGTGTCAATAAAACAAACTTGCGAATCAATTACGTTTTAATAAAAAGAAAACAAAGGTACGTACATTAAAACAAAATCATTGACACGAGTAAAATAATCACAACGCAGCAAAACTTCAAGGTTTTAACGTCAGAGGGAAGTGATGTCTTTGTTACAAGCATCCTGCGTTGCGCAAACGTTAATAAAGCAATTAGTATGAAAATCTTTCGTCTCGCTCTACGGACTGTTACGTTTCGTATTAAGTAACTGGAATCCGCTCTCCAATGTTCAGATTTTAGATCAACCCGCATCAAATTGCCGGTTCATCAGTATTGGAAACCAAAGATTCGAATTACAAAAGAATAGAATCCATTGCGTAACTTTTTTTTAAGAATAAACATATTTATTTTAATATTTTTTACCTAACTGCTGCAGTAGGGTGGTAGAGTTTATACGTCTATACTCGTAAGTATGTATGACTAATTCTTTGTCATGCTTCACAGTCCAAACGGCTTGACAAATTTTAACTTTAGAGATGCATAAAATTTCCAAAAAATTAAAGTAGCGTGAATTCCTTTTCTTTTCGGTACGCTATTATATAAACTTTATTTATACACAGTCGGGATTATCGTTTTTTAAAACCTGTTATTTGTTTAGTACTAGTGTTCGCTCAGTAGGTCGTTGAAATTCGAGCATTATTATAAACTTCCCAAAATTCTTCCACAAAAGCTCGCCAATAGCTACTAAACAAAAAAAAAATTGGTTGACACTCAACAGAACACGGTAGTGAACTGTTTTGACGGTATTTATATATAGTTTTTGCTACTAACACTTTTAAGATATAAAAGTATCGGCCGTATTTGTTCTTTATTTAGTACGTCTTGTCCATTCTTAGTTTGTCAAAATGGCCTGATTCTCACGGTCCAAATAGGAAGTATATTGAAATGTCATTAATGGCGCCGTTTTCCTCAATTTTTTTAATACCAAAAGCAATATCTTATTATGTGCGTATGATGTATACAGGCGTACCTACTTATAACACAGGAAGTAATAAAAATATATTTTTGATCACTGCAAATCAATAAAAACCAAATACAAAATATGAAACTGAATCCATGCTTACCTGAAGTGAGCATTGCTATCCTAAGAAATAAATGCAAATGAATCCAGCAAAATATAAAACACAATACAGAAATTATAATACGATACATAATTACTGCTTTAATAAAATCGATGTGGATAAAATACTAAGATAGAAAGAGTTTGTATAAATAGTTCAATTTTTTTCAGCGATATGATAGATTTTTTTAAAGTAGCACTATATAAAATAATTCTATCTATCAAATCAGAGTCAATTTTCCATTACATTAATTTAAGTATAAACAAAAAAATCACAATTTGTGAATCTAATACAATCATCAAACAAATCAATCGTGTCATAATACCTCCTTACAGATAAAGTGTATAAAATTACAAATCCTAGCCTAATCCCAGATAAACAGCAGACGTTAACATTGAGATACCACGATACTGTAGTTGAATGATATCGTGGTATCGCCAACGAAAAACAACGAAAAACACAAACCAACGACTGCTTAATGTGTTTTTTGTGTGAAGATTTACGATTTCCGCATCGTAACTGAATGAACAAGCTAAGCAACGGGTTAAATAAACTTAATTTTAACGCGTAAAATAATTAAATCTAATGATAAATCTTAGTTCACGAAAAACTGGGTTTCCTGTTCAAAGACGTTTATTTGCGGGTTACTAGAATTTTACAAATTCAGTAAGTTAATTACTTAATTAGCGACGTAAATTGTAGTCATAAGCGGCTTTATTTTTTTATAGATTTAATTATATACATAACTTTGATATGTCTTTTTGTTCCGTAAATATTTTTTTTAAAACGAAATAAAAATTAAAACCACTGCGGTTTTTATCTATTATGTGTACACATTAGATAATTCGTGTTTAAAAATAGTTTTTACGATCAAAATTTTTATATGCAGTTTTCATATGTTCTCGCGTAAACATACGAAGGACGTAGAATGTAAAATATTCAGGATTCATAAGTAAAAACTGCGAAAACAGTACTCGACTAACCACGGGATCGATGCTGTGAATAGTTAGCTTTTCATAATAGATTATGGCAGCGGTTCTCAAATAATGGGTCGCGATCCGAACCACGAAAATAAAATACCGATATGTCTCTTCATATACATGAGCCATAATCGTAAATAAACATAAACGTAAACGTAAACGCTTTCTACANNTGCCATGGACACACAAAGACGAATACACAAACACCCAGACCCAGAACAGAAATCTAAACTCATCATTCACATTTCTGTCTGGCCGGGGATCGAACCCGGGACCCACTGCGTATTAGACCGGTATGGTAACCTCTCCGCCACGCGGGTCGTCAAAATATATGGGTCGTAAATGAACAAAAGACGTGTTGCATTTGTGTCATCATTTACGCCATGGTTCACTATCGCCGTTGTTATTTTAATAAAGTTACCTAGTATTTGGGGTTAACATTTTAGTTCTTTTTAGTTTTCCTAAATCCATAAGGAGAGTTAAATCTTTTGTTGGATCGCAATGGGAAAACAAGGAAATAACTGGGACATAACAAAGTTTGACAAACACTGAGTTATAGAGCTAGTAGCACTATACGAAGTTTCCCAACTTAACGAGAAGTATTCCGTCGAAAGCTGAGCGAATCTTTACGCGAATTATTGAAATGGTTGGAATCGTGATCGCTAGCTTATGGATATTTAGTTGAGATCGTGCCGCCGAGGTCAAGGTGCGACTACAAACAACCTACAAGTATTGGGATCGGAGTTTTTCAGTCCGGTCTGGAGGTTTTGTACGTAATAAAGTAGCAAACGAACAGGATCTCTTTTTTCAATATTATTATGTGGTCTACATATAACCATATCTACCATCTAATCAAATATAATAGAGATATAGCACCATGTTTATTGTCATTTTTTTGTCATTTTCAAAGACAGCTCACGCATCCACGTGAGCTGCTTTGAATTTTTGTTATATTTATATGTAACAATAGAGCCTTCTGCTTTATCGTTACCTGATAGAAAGCAATCACCATCGCCTATGGACATTTGCAATACCAGAGTAGACATCAATGCATCGCTGACTTTAAATAACTCATTTTGCAACTTTTTGCAAAACCCAATGTTATAGCGCTCCGGAAATACCTGCAAAGTTCATTCCACATTTTGCAAATTTAAATATTAAATTTCTTCTCTCATGTAAGCTGTAAATACTTTATTACCCGTCCATTGGCTGCACTTACAACATTATTTATAGGTACAGTAGAAATAGGTCTATTGTATCGTCAATATGATTTATTGCTATTAAATGTATAAATAACAATAAAATTTTCAGCTTCACTCTATTGTAACGTCGACTTTGAGATAATATTATATCACTAGAAAAATTAACTCTATTGGGGCTAGACTGAATATTAGCAGATAAATTAAGACTGAAAACTCTTGTAATCGTGATCTCTTGTTTATGGATTTATTTATCGCTATTTAGTTATTTGTACAGTCGTGACGCTGGCTGAAAAAATCAGTTACATTACAAAAACTAAAATTGAATAAAATCTTCTGTAATATCAAAATAAAAGCCAATTCATATAAATAAAAAATGAAGCTTAATTTAGTGTAAGCGTACCCTTAATTTCACTATACTGAAGCATAAATACCTTTGCTAAATGTTTGTCTGTCTGGCTTTCCGTAGTGGCTAATTTCGGAATCTGCTGAAGCAATCTGAAT
>MOOZ01000373.1:1476779-1499105 GCA_002930495.1 Cecropterus lyciades
GTGTTTGTGTATTCGTCTTTGTGTGTCCATGGCACCCACGATACAGGAGAAAATCCTAGTGTGGGGCTATGAGTGTAGAAAGCGTGTTTTTTTAATCACATCTAGTAATATATAAACAAATTTAGAAAAGACAATAAAACTACGCTAAGCTTTTCGTCCCTAACATTAAGCGAATAAATGCGATATTTTATGTTTTCAGTCAGTACTGCACCGGTCAGGGTTAAGGATATATTTACGAAGATTCTTAACCTTGAAATATCTTCAAAATCAAACAAAGCAGGTCCAAGTAGGTCACTGTGCAACGAGTTCTCACGCAAATAACTGGATGTTAACAGTATAACATATTACTTTGGTACTTATAGTACTGTCATGCATGTTGTCTTTTTGTATTGATATAAGTACAGTTAATGTTAAGATTAACATAAGATAACAAAGAGTAACGTAGGGATAGTATTTAAAAGTTTATGACATAAATGACAAATAACAGTGGCTCTATAAATATATATCCGCGCGAATTATGAAATAATTGATTGGTAAATATCATATATCATCATTATATTAATACGTGAAGCAAAAACTTTGGACCCCTTTTTACAAAAATTGCGCGGACGGAGGAATATGAAATTTGGCACACTTATAGTTTATATGTAGGAGAAGTGCAGAGCGCTAATATTTTACAATAATAACGCTTATAAAGTACATTAAATCAATAAATAAAACATTACACACACTACCATGCATTTGACACACACATGTGCATGTAACAAATACACGTATTTGTTACGTGTCAAATTGTTTCTTTTGTTTATCATTTTGTCTATAGACATGGAGTACTGACATAGACATAGAGAGTCTTACTGAATTTCAAACAGAAATGTTTTATTTGCCCCATTTAATATAAAAAATATCACGTGAAATACCGCTCGCTTATACAAATTTATGTGATATAAGTTGTGTAGCAGTAAGACTCATTAAAGAAAGTTCTGTAGCAGCAATTTGTATTAACAATGTTATCATACAGTTAAAAAATATATATAATTTGTTATTGTTGGTTCAAAGCAATTATTGTATTTTTTATTAATGCGGTGGCTAATAAAATCTCTGTTTTGTCGATTTCCGTAATTTCATATACTTACAGGAAAAATAAGTGATTTTGAGAGATATTATAAATACGTGAAGCGTATTTTTATTAAGAATAATGCGCGCATGGAGGAGTGTGAGAATAAGTATGGCTAAAGTTCATGCAGAGAAGGAATTCACAAACGTAATATTTATTTACAATAATTACAAATCCATATATTTAATTAAATTAAATAAAACATTCAATGTATACATTACTGACAATATAAACATGTTGCTGACATTATGCCAAATAACGCGTTACTGCTTTTAAAGGCAGCTTACTCTATTAAATTCTATTTCTCTATAATGACAATTTAAAAAATAATCTTAAAATTAATGTACAGAGGAAAATACCTAAAAAAACTTTGTACTAGGAAAAAGAGAAATTTTTATTTGGGTTTAGTTACGGTCACGGTAATTAACTATTATTATTGAAACGTAACGCCCCACCGTAACGAGTCCCGTTAAAACCAATACACTTCCTCCCTCATTGCGCATCAAAAATAGTTCCACATCCCAGAAAACGAATTAGCATTAGAAGCATTAATGATTTATTTTAATTACTAAGAAATGCTTCTTAATACCTACATCAAGTTAAATCGACCAACACTATTCGAGAGCATCACCAGACGTTCTATTTGGAGGAAGTGATTAAAGATGTTTTATGAGCGAATCCGATCGTGCCATGAATGAAATCCGATCGAAAATAGAATGATTTACATATACGGAAGATATAAAACAGACTTGATGTCGGACTGGGAGATTATCCAGAGCAAGACGCAACGATTTTGGCGCCACCTTACGACACTATAATCGTAATATTGTTGTGACATCGTTTATATTTTGTTTTATTGATGAAAAAGGCTTTAAGAACTTGTCGCGTGGAGTACATGATAAAGATAAATCTAAACATACTAAGAGTAAGATATAGAATATATTTTATTGCCAGAAATAATAACAAAAAGAAAATATATGTATGGAAGCGAATCCAATATGAAATTGTTTGAGAAAAATCCATAAAAAATCCACCATTTATTTTTTAATACATTGAAGTAGCAACAGAGCGTACAAACCGCCTGATGGTCAGTGATTACTGCCGCCAAAGGACATCTGTAAGCAACTTTACATAAAACAGGGTTTCTGTATGAAATCGATCACGGATGCGTTGCTACTCCCGAGTAATGTAGATATAAGTAAGCCGGCAACCACACCCTACCACCGAAGCGCAAGAACTGCTTGTGGGCTACTGTGAACCGCGAAAAAGGTGTGGCGGTGGTACCTCCCCGGTCGAACTACACTGGTAACCGTCACGTGTAAAAACGAACTAAAATTATGTTTCCTTTCAGGTAAGTTAGGCAGAGCTTAAGAATTTTCTACAACCATGTCACAATTGTTACTGTTAACAAAATTTTTACGTGCATTACGAAATAATCGAATACTGCATTAAATTCTAAAATTCAGCTATGCGGAAGATATAAAACAGACGTTTGTCTTAAAGATATCCAGTAACTGTCACACGGTTGGCGCCACAATAAATATAAAAGTAGTAGCCAAAATCGTTGATTATATATAAATCTTCGTATATAAATCAATCTATAGTCTAATCTAATAGTTATGTCTCTTATGGATAAATTGATCAAGACTCATATGAATATGAGTGATTTTTCAAAATATATGATGTAGCTAAGCGCTATGGGATGTCGAAGCGAAGCTAAGCAAAGCAAATAACATGTGACATGTACTGATACTTGTAAATCGTAAAGCTACACCCATCGTGATCCTTAGATAGATCCTGCCTATCTCTAAAAAAACAAAAATGTTGAACTCATTTCCATCAGAGCTACATAGATAAGATAAAAGTTTTGGTATTGAGCAAATAAGAATAACTAAAGATTGTAAAATGATAGATAGTCGCTTCAATTTCATTCATTTTATATGTAGATAACTTAAACTCTACTGTCGACGTTATATATAAAAAATGCTTCCAGTCTAAAACTTCATGTTAAACTTTATGTCACGTTTAACAATCTTATACGGGATCATAATTTACGCTTAAAATTATAACGGCGTTATAAAATATAAATGGAATTGTTCTACTTTTCTAAAAACCATAAAACGCTATATACTTCACCTGATTCAGTATCACCGTATCGGTCTAAACCAGAACACGACTACCATTAAATGTATTCGTTACGGTAATCGCATGACTCATGAGATTTTGGGTTCTTACTTCAAATTTTTTACTGATCTTTTTCCGTTAAAGAACATGATAGCGATATGAGCAGATATTTCACGACTTCGAAAAATTACGCATTTGTAGAACCAAGTAGCATCTGAAAATGCACTTTACCTGATGATTAGAAGTGTTAGCCTGTAGTATATATTGGCTGTATAATAAGAAAACAATGTACCGATTGCCATAGATATAGATGAGAAGTAAAATTATAAAAAGCGCGGGAAACGTTGAACTTGGCGGGAGCGTTTTCCTTAGCGTTATTATTAATTTTAACTTGTTGTGGAGTAATACACTATCAACTATTGTAAATTATTTTTAATACATTTGGATATCAAGTTGGATTCCATACATCTGGGGCTATCCTAATAGTCGGCACTGCTGAAAAAAGGACGGACAGATAACTTTAGTCGTATCTGAAGTTGGCCATAGGTGCCTTGTTATCTCTGAGGATCATGTTGGTACTTAACACATCTTATTAACCAGAACACAATACCGCTTAACACTGCACTAATTGAGTAATAGACGTGGCGATAATGCTTCCGGAGTCGTAGTTGACTGCATTATTTTTTGATGTTCAAGTAATATAAAATCAAATATTTACAAACGCATAAATACGAGTAAGAACCAGTTCCGATGCAAAAGCTACAAACGTACTCACAAAGTTTCAACGCTAGACATTTCATAATGCTGGGAAAAGGTACCTTACTTATGTGTTAGAATACGAAGTAACACACTACTTCCTTGAAACTTGATACAATTGTAACGTCAATCTAAATTTCCTTTGACGTTTGATTGACAATCGCGTTTAGGAAAATTAATTGCCTATAGTCGATCGTATAGGGTTGATCCTCTTAAATCTAACAATGCATACATTTTTTATTAGATTAAATCTCGTCCAAGAAATGATCACTAGTCACCCAAGGGCATCTCTAACCTACCTGAAACCGATTACTATAACTTTATGATCCTTGATTTACAACGATAACATCGTCGTCGGTAACAAAACATCCGACTGTCGTGTTGGCAATTAACTTCTCCATCTACAGTGGGATACTACAATGCTGGGATAGTATACTCCGTCCATATTCAACCTTTCAAGATCAACTGCTGGACATAGGCCTCCCCAAAATCGCCACTCCACAGAACCTGTGCCTTCTTAATGCAACGGTTTCCCGCTGACTTCTTTAGGTCATCGGTTCACTTCGTCGGGGTGCAACCTGTGCTGCTTTTGCCTATAAGTCGTCGCCACTCGAGGGTCTTTCTCTACTATCCACACTATCCAACGATATCCATAAATGTTTGAAAGAAACATATACCCCAGATACGTTATTGTATGACGACCCGCGTGACGGAGCGGTCACCATACCGGTCTGACTCGCAGTGGGTTCCGGGTTCGATTCTCAGCCAGAACAGACATCTAAATGATGTGTTTGGATTCTGGGTCTAGATGTTTGTGTATTCGTCTATTTGCTTCCATAGTACCCACGACACAGGAGAAAGTGTGGGGCTATGAATGTTTAGATTATGTAAGGATATATCATCATATGGGGACTTACAGCGTGTCCAACTTGGAAGGAATTATAGATTCCTTTGACAACCCTATTTAATCCCTTCACGGCATCAAACTGTGAAATTCGATTAGTCCATTGCAAATGTGACGTTATAATAATTATTGGATAATTTATTGAAAGGTATGAATACATGTTCTGATTTTAACTGCCATTAATATTATTTTATTATGCGTCCTGTACTATTATCATTACCGTTCACTACCTAACGATAGAGGAATTATGTCATTGCACATGCCTTCTTATTGAAATATAGAATTGGTACTAGCCGCAAATTAAATTTGTAGAACCACTGACCCCCGTCATACATATTAATTTTTTATCTAAAATTTCTTAAAGCACACGCTTTATCGCTGAAGTTTCCGCGAGCAACAAAAAATAAGCAACTAACTAAAATAGTATATGTATATACCGTAATAAAATATTATATAAAAAAATGTAATGTGGTGGAACCTAATAAATCGGGTTATAAAAAAGGTTCGAGACTTACGTGAAACCGATCACAGGCTAAAGAAGATAGAAGTTCTATCCTCTTTTTTTAAGCCCACATCGCACAATTTATGTAACGTATTCCACCAGACTATAAAAATAGTTTCTCAGAACCATAAACACTCCATTCCTACGCTTAATAAAGCAAAAGTATTCTTACGACGAGAACCTGACAGAAATAGAGTCTGTCAGTCCATTACTTAGTACATAAAATTCTTTAACCTGATTTTTCACAGCGGAATGCTGAAACGCCTAATTTATGGCCACCAATTAGTGGTCGCTTCCGCGTCGGAACTGGGTATCTCTTGTCGAATTAACGAAATAAAACGAACTGTCGTGGCTCCACGCTTCCTTTGACCAGAGAAAGAATGTTTGTTTAAGGGAAAATAAACCGGCAGACTCTTTTCAATTTAAAATTTGTGTGACTTGTATTACTCAAAATGTGTCCAAAATAGTCTAATCTCCCGTACAGGTGAACGAGCTTGCAGAATACCAAAATAAATTGGAAGATAAAATGTGTACATGGTACCCATGTCAAAGAGAAACTAAAATCTGGTATTTAGGGGACGAATCATAAAAAATACTTTCGTCATGCTCATGCACTAAGCATTATGGACCCATCGATAGATATTGTGCATTTACTCTCTAATATTGGCTGCCACTGCAGTGCCGTGTCGGCCCATATTAGAGATTTATTAAGACTGTACTTTATATTTTTAGTTTAATAAGTATAACGTCATTGTAAAATCTCACACGTAATATATTATATTCGATTCGTTTACATAATGCCTATTACACAATTTTACGAACAAATCGTAAATTTGTAAGAAATTATTACTGGTATCAATTTTATCAATAAAACATAATTTGACAAATAAAATCAGTATCATAGTGACCGTCTAAAAATTCTGTCTGCGATAGTAACGATGACTTTTAAATTACTGTTTGTAATCATTTTCATATCTGACAGCGACGCGGCTTCGAAAGTGACAGTACGTTAGTAAATACGACACATCATTTACCAAATTACTATTATCATTGTTAAAAAGGTACATTAATCTCTATGAACAATGTTCTAAGCAACAAAATAGAATATAAGTTACGTCAATGAACGCAAAAATATGGCTGTCTAAGTTTGTTAAAGATTTTGACTGACAATGATACGGATACACGATACTTTGTAACCAGCAAAGAAAGTTGTGTGATCATTGAAATCACAACATATCGGTAATTGAATCTTGATATTCATTTCTGTACTAAAGCCACTTTATATAAAACTTAAAATATAATATTTTGAGTTTTTTCACTGATTCTGTGCGAAAAATATTTAGGTTTAGCAATGTATTTATTTTAAAGTCTAGTACAAAAACCAAGTACTTAGTGGTAGACTGTTTCTTTTTACACACTTTATATTATACTAAATACAAGTAGCAGGCGAAGTAAATCAGCTGACGCTAAGTGGCCACTACCATTCATGGACGTCAATCTTTAAACCTAGATAGTGTAAAGATTTTAACTGAGGTCTTTATAGTATGGATGTAGCAAACGAGCATGCAGCCCTCCTGATGGTAAGTGGCTACTGCCGCCCATGGACATCTGTAATCAACGATCAAAATCTCACCTAAGGTTAGTCACAGATGCGTTACTACCCTTGAGGACAAATATGGAATGCCTCGGAAAAGTATCCCTTACCACACCCTTCAGACCAGAACACAACAGTGCGTAACACTGCTGTTATTAAGTAGAAATAGATTTGGTGGTGCTTCCGGATTCGAACCACAAAGAGTTCTACTACCTTCACAACAGATACTGCTACCTGTGAGAACTAAGTTGGAACACCCCGTAAAAGTGGTTTTTCACCACACACTTTAAAACAAGAACACAGCACGCTTAACTATTGCTGTATTTATATTTCAACAGAAGTCTTTATAAAACGAAGTTTATATTAATAGCCTAAGTAAAGCGACGATTGAGCCCAACCAATTTCAGCCAGTGTAATTTCCATTCCTCCAAGTGCCATAATTCATTGTCATCCGTTAATCAACTACACAGTATTATCACCTCGTAAAATACGTCGTTCGACCAATCGAAACTAAATACTAGGCTAATTTAACCATACTTTTATAGGCAATTAAGTTGACTGTACAATTTTATTTAATGCTCAAGAAGAAAGCATTTATGAATTTAAATGATTTTTAGTTCGTAAATTTACGAGACAAGACGTATTTAGAGATACTAAAACGTTTAGACTCTTAATTCTCTACGGAGTTTAGACTCCTACTTATTTTCTGAATTTAATTTATTAAGTAAAATTAATCTATGGTATAATACAATTACTTTAATCAATACTAAAATAACTGCATCGATTTATTTTACCAAAAGAAGTAACTTTAATAGAAGAAAAGAATCGGTTAAAAAATGAAATAATATTTAGTAATCATTTTAACAGATATTTATTTTCATTGTATCCGTTGTATATTTATTCGGCATTATTATTAGTAAAAATACTTCACTGGTAATATAAACTTAATGAGCATCGCAGTGTAAGATCATTCTATCGCATTTCTCCATCGACCGGTCCGTTCTTCACAGCATATCCTGCTAAACATCTTTACAACATAATTGGCCGACCCTAGAAACATTCTAACGATTTTATGGTTTTACAATATAACAGATGAGACTGATAAACTAGAGTCAACAACACATGAGTACAAAACAGAGTACGATACATTGTTTATAAGTCAAACTTGAGATTTAACACATTTAACGTCAAATATAGTAATGTAAAGAAGTGTTCCCAAACTAATAGCTCAACGTTTCTAAACAATAATTTTCACACCCTTATTAAAAACTTACTACAGATATATCTCTTAGGAAATAATTTATTTTTATAATTTAAATAAAGTTACTAGAAAAAGTACAATAGATAAATAGATGAGCTTGTTTTTTGTCGTAATCGAGTCCAATAACAATTCCTAGGTTCTAAGCGGAAGCATGCTTTGATCCTATCGAGTATGCAATACATATGATAGTGGACGCTTAACTAAGTGGCCGGCACTACGTAAAAATCGTTACACACCCTTACGTTTGCGTATCCCTCGGGATAAATAATCTTTTAAATACTTCGCATCATTGGAACGCCACGGAATCATTGCCACGCTGTAATATACTAAATAAAATTATTTAGTACATTTTTAACCGACGTCCAAAAGAATAGACGTTTTCTACTCGTCATGAATTTTTGTGTCTAATTACATCCATTAACAGCTTTAAAATGGTAGTCCTTAATTCTGCTCGTTTACCTTAACATACATGGAAATGCAAAAAAATACATTGAAACAATGTGAAATTGCGAACAATTTGACTGTCTCACTTGACATTTGAATGAGATGTGACAAGGGCAGAAGGCGCAGGTGAAGCTAAATGCCAAATACCGTATCCAAGTTATCGTCAGCATCTGCTGTATAACTTATTTGATATGCAAGAACTTAATGGCGCTAGCAATAGAGAATGCGCGTAAAATTTAACTCCTGTTACTACTACGACGTTGCAATTTGCAAAATTACCAAGTTATGAATTTATTTATCAAAGAACGTTATAATGGTTCGTAACGATTTTTTGACAAGTGATTTTAATTGAATGAATACTCATAGTAATTATTTAATTTTAATTTTGGCAAATAATAATTCAAAAAAGATACGTGTTGTGTTAAAGAAAAAAATGGTTTCAAAAAGTGGAGTAACGGTAAAATTCTAAATCATTCCACCTTAAAGGATGTTTCAATTCTCAATGCCATTCATCATAAAGGTAGCGGCGGGGACCACCGGACGCAAATGGATTGGATGAACGTTTCCTGAATGAAAGTTTGTCAACAGCAAACTAGCTACTGCAGCTAAGCAATATATCATGTTGTTTCTATTTTAATGTGGCAGCGTACAATGACAAATGCCTCTACAGAGGATTAAGAGTTAAGAAATGAATTTATGACAAGATCTTTCATTGGATGAAACATTTTTGACACGCTGAGTCTTTGTCAATATAACTATACAATTCCCAAATTTAACAATGATATCGCTGATGTATCGGTAATACGAAACAAGTTTAAATTAATTGTATTTGACGGCTTAACGGTTGACTTACAAAAAACACAGATCGAGTTTCAATAAACAGTTATTGAATGTATTAATAATATAACCGTTGGTGAAAACGAGAAATGTAAAGTAAAAGTGAACAATTTGTTGCATTTATATTGCAGGGCAATAGGATCTAACTATCAGTACCATCTTGCTCCGCCCTTATCAAATGCACACAAATCGTGCCTTTACTGGGGCTTTCGCATTGTTAGAAAACAGATGGGAATAATATAAGGGCAAATTAAACGTTCAAGATATCCATCATATCAGGGCTATCGCGATATTGCTGGAAAGGCACACGTCCTAAGTCGTGATCTGCCTCGGTCGATCACTTTCTCGAATGTCTAGTTAGGGAATAATTTCTCGTATTAGGACTTTGTTTATAATACAATAAATCATTCACAATTGCCAGTTAAGGTTTAATAAGATCACGTACGGTTATCGTTGATTTAATTGAACACCAAGAAGTTTTTAATATTAAACCCACATTGAGATAAACTTCACTATTTCTCTTATCCTTCCAACAACCAAACGCAAGATTATAAAGACAATATTCATCGGTAGGTGTCTTACACTAAAGGAGCAATTCATTAATTCAAAGCTCTCTATCTCGAGACACTTGTGAAGGGGAGTATAACGCACGATACGCTAATAGTCGGTTTAGTATCACAAGTTCCACCCACTCACAAGAAATCATAAAATGGCAATGTACACCACAATAGAATGATAGGGATATGTCGCGTAATAATTTTTGGTAATATTCTGTCAATGTAAAATTCTAACCAACGCTTTAAAATTTAACACTTTTATTTTAAAATTGTATATTTTAAAATGCATATTTCAATATATCATCTACAATTTATATATAAAATTCATGACATTTTTATAAGTTCTTATGAGCCCATGAACATCTGACGTTATTTGACACTATTGTTGAACCGTTTTATTTCCATCTCTGGGTTAAATAATCAGGAAAAGGGTAAAATTTAATCCTCTGCAACTGCAACTATCATTTCAAGTAATTGAGTCACAATCGCTGAAATGTCGCTAACAATAGACTATCTAGTTCCGTATACACGTTTCCTCGTAACAAAAGCCTATGTTATAAATTCTCATAATCAGGCTTTCTCATGTCATTCAGCTGGTCATTTAGCAGTCATAGCGTATAAACGAGAAAGTGTTCGCGAGACAAATGGCAAAAGCAATGGTTCAGGACTAATAAGTCTCGGGGCACAATGAGTGTAGGTGGTGCGAAAGTGAATTCGATTATTTATGCAGCAACTTTGACTTCCATCGACAGCCTTATCTCTCCGATCAGTATATTTGCATTTCGATATTTCCTACTTTTAGATTTAATCACTTTTTGTTTTACGATATATACATAACGCTCATGCAATCGGTACTATTTGGATCGAAAGTTAGTTTAGTAATATCACGAAGTTTCTTGTAGTTATTTGTTTGTATAATGGGTTGCAAAGTTCAGGGTTGATGCATATCTAGATCTAACGTAATGTATTTTGTTCTGACATAGATTGCATGAGCAGTGGCAAAATACGATTACAATAACTTTTTCATTTCCATCATCATTAATCATTTACCTACAGATATTTTGTGGAACGTGCTCGGGTTTCAAAGCCGATGCACTTGATACAGATAAGTAAGTACAACTCGAAAAACTTGTTCGAATGACAAAGTAATTTAGGTTAACAAATTCGCATTTGGAATCAAGCGGGTCATCTGCACGTGTTCAGGCACGTTTTCCGTGACTTGATGCTTTTAACTTCCATTGAACATAAACCTCACGTGTACCTCGGCAACATTATTTACTTTCGTACACACAAATACGATTACCATTCTCCCGTTTATTTTCCATTTCGCTTATTGAATTCAAGTGGTAGTCGATGCTTGCGATTCAATACAGAAATACAAATTCTATAATCTGACACACGGCAAAATGAATGGGATCTACATCAATAGGAGGTACTGGAGGTAGAATATTTGAGCAAAATAGATGTGACATTTGGGATCTGTCAATATTCCAATGTTATATTGATTTACGCATTATATTGATAGTCTTGATTGATTGTTTTTCAGCACTTTTCTTCTACTTCTTCTACTAATATCATTATCATTCGTGGTTCGAAGACACACGTCACGATGACGTCCAAATGAAAACATTAATTCAACACCTTTAAATTATATTTACGTTATGTACAGATAAAATACAAAATAAATGTTGTACAGTAGCAAATATTTGAATCACACTCTGATAATCACATTGTTAGTTGGTAGTCTAATGCCAGCTGTATTCTCGTAGTTTGAACAAGTAGTCGCCACATCCAAATATTTATATGAAGAGAAAGAAACCCTTTAGATACGTGAATGTTTGTTTTCTGTCAACAGTTCATGGCGACTGTGTTCACATTGGCTTTCTCCGCCAATATCCGCCTTGATTCCTATCAATATTACCTCTGAATTTGTATTAATTTTATTCCGATCCAACGACAATCTGCAGATATACGTTTGAAAGTGAATATAACTGTAAACTTTACAAATGGACTGATTTTCCCAGGTCTCGTGCATTTAACCTTTACCTTTATTTTAAACCTGCATTATAAGCTTTCTCGTACCGACATTTTTGTTAAGATACAGGGAAAAAAAATTCAAAGCACATTCCTTAGAGAATTGTTTCTGAACATCAGTAATCAGTAATCTACTAACATTTCCAAAGAAGTTTCGAAATGTATGATGAAGTGGCAAAAAAAACTACATAGCATACAATATCAAATTACTCTAATTGAAGATATGGAGCTGACGCCACTTCAGACCACGCAATTTTACCGAACAAATAATCAATTATTCTATAACATTTTTTATTAAAGAGAATTGAGAAATAAATTTTACTTTTATATCGATTGTATTTTATCAAGGCAATTTGTCAGTTAAATCTTACGAGATTCATATAAACTTCTTAACCAAGGTCTATTTTGACTTCTGCCAAGCAACATTGATATTTTTATCAGTTAATCTGCGAATGGTACACAATCAATGAGACTTGTATCTAACAGTGAGTACAAGGTATACCAAAAAATATTAGTTTCCAATGCATTACCGAATATCACCATATCTGATACGTCAAACTGTCATGTTAAGATTTTTTTTAACTTTTTACGTCAGACGTGTCTGAAAAATGTTTTCATATTTTATGTATACTTTCGTTTAAACGTCAAAATGGCCATAATACTGTACATTATATTAAATCTTTAAACCAGAACCAAAAATTCATTAGTATCTATTACACATCAAATAAAGACATTTGCAAGAAACATAAATACAAGATTGCATGAGACCTCATCATCTGCCACATCTATTAGCAATATTTCCCATAATGAAGTAATTACTTATGTCAAGAATTTAAATCTATCGTGCAGGTGTTACATTGCACGACTTATGAGAGAAGAAATAAGATTATATTAATTGAATTTTGCGACATCATCAACTTATAACATTTAAATCTACATTAATGGCGCTACAATATTATTTACTTTAAGATTAGTATCACTTTGCAACGTGCGCCTAGAAATATGAGCAATACATTACTCGCTCGAATGCACATCAAATGCATCACTGGGTTTGGCACTGGACCGTGGACACAGTATATGCATTTGAATTCATGTTATAATATGTCAGGTAGACATGACTTCATCGTTTGGCAATTTAGGGCCAGAATCATTTACATAAGAACGAAATCACCACTTAATATTTACTATATCAATTGCTCGAGAGACTGTTGAGAAATTACTGTGTGGAGTTGCGTATGATATGGTGTGATGTGTTTTATATTTTCACGCAATGTAATTTCTAGATAGTTTATTTCGTTAGTTTTAATATTATACCAATAATTATTTAATTTGTAGTCCTGTGCCTTACAAAATGTCAAGTGTTCTTTAACGAAATCGTCAATTTTATTCACAATGTTTACACATAATAGTTGCAAAGTACGAGGCATATTTTGTCGCTATTCCCTAGTTCATCAAAACATATAAAGACAACCGACTACATCCTGTCAAAGGCACTATAACAGCCACAAAGTACCGCATATTGCATCAAACGTATCTTAAAGATATCTTTAGTTGCACCATCATGTAGCGAACAGAAACAGGTGGTCTCTTCCGTTCGCTACTTTTGAATATCTTCTGGTATTTAATTTGTTTTGTGGAGTAGATATCATGAAATAAAAAAAGTCTATTATTCTACTATACTATTATGTAGTAATCGGCATAAAGAGCTACGAACAAAGTCTTATATTATTTTCTTCTGCTTAAACTTGAAAGTTGCAAATTTTTAATGGGATCATAGACTAGTACGACGTTAAGTCACCAATTTCACCGCAACAACAATATATCTTTTTTGTATTTCAAACTGGCCAAGATACATAAACAAATTGATGAATTAAATGAGTTAGACGGTTACGAGATTTACATCGATTATTTTATTGATTATAAGAAATACTCGCTTTATCTGTCAGTGAGAAAAAAGAGCAGTGAGTGAGACATAGATTAAACAAAAAAGGATGAGCATCATACAGCTAAGAGTGAGGCCAAATTGCAAGGCGTCAAATTTAAGATACATGTAACAATTTGTGTTAACACGAAAATTAAAAAAAATTGACCTTCAGGCATAATTCACATAATTAAGTCACTCAGTTGTGACTGAGATATCGTTACTAACTGTTATATCACAGAATAATACTACGTGTATTATTCTGTGAGTAACAAATTTCTTATTCATTACATTGTCAAATGTGTTGTATGAATATAAGTATCTGTACAATATTTAACTTGATAAACACTACTTAAGCAAAGTCTTAAACGGTTTCGCCTTCAATATTTTACATAACATTAAAATTCAATTAGGTTTCTTATCTTATCTTTATAATTATTCACATTCACCTGATCGGTATAAATAAATAAATAATTGATGAAATTTTAATGTATAATTTCTTATCATTCCAAATGGACAATTAACACGCCTGAATTAATAGTCCATTTATATTTGCACAATAATTAGCATATAACTTTGTGGTATATGAACCAAATAGTACTCATTTATTAAAAGAGAAATGTCATCATGACATGAATAATCATCAGTATTATGAAATTATTAATTAAGATCTTGAAAAGGACAAAAGACCTATGTACAGTGTTGAGCTTTTAATTTGTATAAGTGCATCTATATTTTTTGGAAATATATCCTTTTCAGAATATGATTCAGTTTCGATAATATTGGTAAAATATATATATTTTTTTATAATATGGATACGAGCATGCAGCCCACCTGATGGCTACTGCCGCCCCTAGGCATCTATAATCAACACTAGATTAAGATCAAATCTCACCTACGGTTAGCCACAGATGCGTTGCTACCCCTGAGGACTAAGATGGAATGCCTCGGAAAAGTATGTCTCCCTTACCAGAACACAACAGCGCATAACACTGTTGTTATTAGGTAGAAATAGGTGTGGTGGTGGTGCTTCCGGAGTCGAACCACAAAGAGTTCTACCACCTTCAATATAACATATTTTATATTATTATATTTTGATTATGTCAGTACTATAGCAATGAATTATTGCTATTTCATAGATTATTAATTGCTATATACATTTTATAGTTAAAGTATAGAAAATATTTGAAATATTTTAACCTAATTTGCATCATAAATTATATAACAACTTACAATTAACAAATACTCTTCTACACACAAATGAACACGTGCACTTTTGTAAGGTTTCATTAAATCATAATGGTATTGCACAACTTCATCATTTCTTTTATGGTTACCGTTTCCATGTTCATTTGTTTAATCTTTGGGACCGTTAGTATTGTTCGTACAATCAAGGTGGCCGTAATAAATTTCAATAGACCTCGGTGCCGTTGTTTCTTCGTTGATAGTCTTTTCTTTATACAAATTCAATTTAGGTCAGATGGGCGGTCGTTTATTGTTTAAAGATGTTTAAAATCTTATGTCGATTTCATAGGGTCAGCTCACATTAAACCAAACAGACAGTTTTTACGGGGACAAGATATGTGTCGGATGCATATTGGCATATTGTATTTTAATGGTACTGAACACACATGGTCACATTAGAAAGAACATACATGAACTAGCTACTAAATTACTTCTTGACATTTCAACCATTTGTTTGCGAAGCCTTAAAGTACATTTTTCATATATTATTCAAAGATTAGAGTTACATGAATTTCACTATAATACTCCTGACCCAAGCTTTTCCAATAATTACCATATCCATTGCAGCGAAGTAGGTTCCGTGAATCTTTATACAAACGAATCGTAAACATGTTTCAAAATGGAACGGATATAGTCTTTCAAACATCACATTTTTAATTATCTCCATTAAAAGGATTGTGAAGCAAATGACAACGATACAACGGACGAAGCAATAAGAGAATCATCGCCTGAACAGTTAGCTGCAGTCGATGGGCACCCACGCACGCATGTCACAACTTGCTTCGTACCTTGTTCATAGATAAACATCTTACGCCGATGGAGTAGATCAAACTGTCGTAAGATTTATATAAAATAAAACATTGCAAAATATAATACTATAAATCACTGATAAACGCAATGTCAAACCAGTAGATAGAAAAAACTTAAAACATTCACTCGCATAATTGGTAAACCAACAAATTGATTAATGAATACGTTGGATGATTGATGATTGGAATCTAATGAAGAAATGTTTACACAAATCACTATACCTAATAACAGCTAATATTTTCTTATTCACTGTATGAGTGCCATCATTCTTGTCGGAAGCTCTCTAAATGCAAATCTAGCACGGTTCATGTTTGTCAACGTATTTAAAAATCATTACTGGTCATTAGACTTTCCAAGGCTTTCCAAGACTTGAGAAAGTACGAAAAGACGGAAGAAAATTCTTATCGAATTCTATTAAGAATTGTATAAACGCAAATGCATATACTTGCATATATATTTATAAGATATTTTTTTACACCATCTGTTTTTCTATTCTTGTCATTTAGTCTTTGCCAGACGACATCCACAATCAGCCTCCGAATCTCGTTCTATTACATCATAATCGGACACCTACGGCCAGGAGCGACCATTCATATTCATTACTGCCCTGTTTGGACAACCGGTAAGGGCCCTTTGTGTTCCGTTCAATTGGAGCTTAGGTGGGTACTTAGTTAAATTTAGTACACGGATATCTAGGAGATTCGTCACGCTTTCAAAGTGATCCTAAGATAGCAATTACGAATAGACGAATGTAAATAAACAGTTTTAATCGAATTTAGTATCGTAGATGAATTGTACTCTTGTAATTAATTCGTATCTAGAAAGTAGTTAGCTTTACATAAAGTAGGCTATAAGAATTGTTAGAATAGTTCCTAAGACTTGCAAAATTATTATTCGTAAGTTTCATAACCATCCATTATTATTTTTGTCCAAATGCGTAAGAAGTAGGTGATTCTTTTCGAGCGTATGTATTTCCATTTCTTTGGCACGTTCTAAAGCTCAAACGGCTTAATGGATTTATGGCTGTTAGGCCACAGGTCATAAGTATGGTAGATAAAGATCAAAAAAAGAGATTGGAAGAACGAATTTCTATCCTAACAATATGGATACAAATTAAATAAACCATTACAAAAATATATACTATAACATTTTTATGCTCCTGCCTTAACGCAAAATCTTTAAAATCGCTGTTTTTTGAAGTTTTTCCAGATTTTTTTGTTTATTACTGACTGCAGCGCGTGGTAAAAGTTTTAGTATTTCCCGTGTCAATAAATTATTTTTAAGTAGTCGGGTTATTTTGTTAATGTAATAATTAATTTCATTATATACACACACGTCACACACGTAATGAAATTAAGTAATATTTTAACTACATTTGGAATGCAAAATTTAAATTTCACCACAAGCGATATACAAGAAGAATAAACGGTTAAAGAAAAAGCAATACAAAAATGGCATTAGAAATAATATGTTTGTCTAAGCTATATTCGTCTTTACTCAAAGCGTTCGGAATTCAGTCTTTATTTGGAACGAGTGGGTTCACTGAACTGTCTCAGCAGCCTACAAGGCCGTCGGTATTGTCCTCATGGTGACTAAATCATTAGATACTTGTTCATTGACCGCTTTAAGACCTTATACCAGAACTAAATTCACCATATTTCCATTATAAATTGGGAGTCAATTTTATCCTTTAACCGACTTCGTATTTTCTCTAGCATTTCAAGCGTACTATCTTCTTTCATAATTCCATGTTCTGCTATTATTTAATAACATTTCTTCGGATCAAGCAGAATATAACAATATTTTAATCTTACCCATATTATAAATGCGAAAGTTTGTTAGGATGTATGTGTGTTTGTTACTCTTTCACCCAAAAAGTACTGGTCGGATTTTGTTGAAATTTGACGCACAAATAGTCTATGACCTGGATTAACACATAGAATAATCATTTCCTTATTAAAATAGATTTGCAATTAGATCAATTAAGTAATTATCAAATGACAATCTTAAGGTACCTGGATAATTAAATATTCAAAATGTAAAAGGGAAGTCTTTGATTGTGTATCACGTTCTTATTTACTTCTTTTCTAAGATCTCAGGATATAATTGGATCCTTAATTAAAAACAGATTAAACTATATATTAAGTTCAAAGCTAATATATTCATAGGCTTATTTCCTGTGCATAGCCCGCTTATACAATAAAATAGGGCAATTAACTATTCGAGCTATTGGCCTTGTGCTATTGGCGCAGGTGTTAACTAACTCGTGATATGTATTACGTTACCTTTTATGCAATTAATTCATCTACACAGAAAATGCACGTCCATTTATACAAGTAAAGCAAAAATCTATTTACCAACTATATCATTTACAGTCACTTGAAACTACTACTTGGCAGCTCCATTATATAATGATAAGTTTATGTTAAATCATTGACCTCTGTCTTTTATCTAGATTATTTTTTTACGGTTTCGTACAGGAATTAACACTATTATTAATCATACGCCATTCCTCTGTGTCTATACGTAGGTCCTATCGTAGAAACACTGAAACTGAACAGAAACCTAATAAGAAAAGGGTACAGCGCCATCTAGTTGTAACGCCAACAACTGCTTTCGAAACGCATTTTCATTTCATTAAGTTTCAAATCACAACGATTTTAAAGAAGTTTCACTTCACAAGGAAGGAACTTTACCAATTTTTTTTTGAGTTTTTTTTACAAAAAAATATAGACGAATGTTACTATTATACCCATTCACACACATATATGAACCTCAGTTTAAAAGTAGCTCTAAAAGATTTATTATGTTAGAAGACTGCTTAGATTTGAGGAAATGATGACTAATTTTACCAACAATTACATAGTAGACGAAAGCGGATTGTTCAAAGTAATAACATTACCGAGGCTCGAACGGCGCCGTGGTGCGTAAAATTGCTCTAATAGTTTCGACCACTTGAACTGTTCAGCCGTGGGAAGAGACAATGTTCACTACATTTTTATATTTGAAAATTGACTAAGGGCGGAGGTCGATTGTTGCAAGTCATCTGCTGAAATACACAATCATCATTTTGTGACCTCATATATGTTGGTTCATCGAAACCAGACGATAGAGAAATCCAAACGCCTTTCTTTTAAAGTTTCTGTTACCCTTAAAATTGACATCTAATAGTTAGTAAAAAAGATTTTAACGTTGAAATTGAAGATTGAAAGTTGAAGTACTTGAAAAAGATTGAAAGTTTCTGTTAACCCTTAAAATGACATCTTCTAATAATATTTCCGGTGGTAAAAAAAATAACTGACAATATCTTAGTGTTTTATAGGACTATACAACTAACATGTGTATTATTTCAACCATTCTACAAAAAAATTATCTACCATACTGGTCATTCACCTTTGCATATTGGTTGTGATAACTTCCGAAGCAGGTAAAAATCATATACCTCTTTTATGACATGTACGTCATAATACCGCTTTCTGGTATTGATACCTGTAATGAAAAAAAGCACGTTATTTAAGCACTTTAGGTTATTACCATCATACATTCAAAACCAACACACATTCCCAAGCAACACATTATTATCTTAAAGAAAAGGAAAAGATAAAGATGCACAACGAATATTTCCGACAAAGGAAGTTTAAAAAAGCACCTGTCAATGTCATACACAATGGATGAGTTCCGTAATTACAGACAATGATCTAAAAGGAACCGTTTAACACTAAAATAGATGTTTTTCACGTAAAATCTTAACTTTGTATGCCCTTACAAGAAGTTTCATGTTTACTTTTGTGTTAGATTTTACATATTACTCATAATTTTACAAAATATTCACGATAGATAATAGTGACGATATATAAAACCACTGACTTGGCTCGATGGACCAAAAGTAAGTAAGATTTGTATAAAAAAACTTAACACGAAGATCCTACTATTTACTTAGGGAAATAAATTAACACTCGAAGTACTTACAATAACAGAAATAGAAAACTATTCAGGACATCTATCTTCAAGTTATATGTCAAAGTGTGCTATGCATCTCGAGCTTCCAGTAGTCCAGTGCATTCTAACACAGGAGATGACCGCTGTGCTGGCGACATGCCAACTGCCTGTATATTTCTGGCCATCCTTTTAGATGTTTTATTAATTCCCCTTTAAATTTATTTTCCGCACACATGCTACGACACCGCTGCCTTATATCTCCCTAGGTTATTTTATGACTGCAGTTTAGAAGTCGATGATAGATTTTGTGATAAGTACTAAAAGATGATACTTGGCGTTGTAAGGAAAATAAAAGCGTGAAACTATGTGGCATTTGATATCCGTTCAACGCTGACGCTGGCCTTAGTCTTCTCGTTGTCAAACTAACCTTGGGTTTTAAAAACTTGCTATTTAAATTAGCATATCATTAACAAAATAACCGATTCAAGTATGTATTAATAAAATCATCACAAAAGGATAGAAGCATTCAATACAAATACATTAAATATCTTAAAACAAACTACTATAGTCGTTATAGTGGAGTGGTCGCCACATGGGTCCTACACGCTGCTTATTTCTTTTGATTTCTGTTCTGACTCTGTGTATTTGTATACTCATAATTGTCGACAATCGTACGGGTTATCGGAGTAGAAAAAATAATTTTAGTTCTCCGATGAATTTCTTGATCCGTCTATATCTTTTAAATCAAAACATCTTGTACGTTCATAACTTTCGCTACTAAGATCTGCAGCGCTCGACTAACAATGTTAAATGGCGCGTGAAATATCTAAAAGGCGTGTACCTTCCCGCTTGAAAACAATAAAACTTACGGCATTAACATTTAACAAATCGTGCTCCAGCCACAGATATCCCTGAGAACTACTCTAATTACCTACAACAGATACATAACGATTACCTAACATGACATTTTGAATCCGCTCTCTAGTCCGTAAGTACCCGTGTTTTGCTTACATTACTGAACATTTATATGTAAAGTGCTAGGGTTTAAAAATAAATTATAGTCTTCGGTTTACTCCTTATTTCTCATTTAAATCTCATTTTATTCATTGTTTTTATAACATTGAAGAAGCATCCGATCATGTGGTCCACTGTATAGTAAGTAATAATTGCCGCCATAAGCATGTAGAACAGGGGTTCTTTATGTTTGTACTATATGCTAAATCAGTCACAGATGCGTTCCTACTTGCCAGGATTAATATGTTTGTTTCACATGAAACTGAGCTGGCAAGGACCCTTCCTAAATGTAGATTGAGAAAATCCTATTGCTTCACGATAGGGATAGGCGTGGCGTGGATAGGTGGAACGTCCCCAATTGTATTTTATTCGTTCTACTACCTTACAAGTTATGGATTTAAACAACGCTCGTTTACGAATATAAATCTTCTTTTATACAATTTTCCCACTTTCAAACTACAAAGTTCTACTGCCTACGTCATTCATAATGTCTTCTAGATCAAAGCCAAGTTTTGAAATATACAATAATGTAAGCTTTGAGTCCTAGTATCGGCTAACAGAGCAATATTTCATTCTGATTATAAACATACGGTTAAATATGACATTTACTGTAGAATCAGTTTAGATAGATTATGTGTTTTACTTATATTGCTTACGTAAAGTGGTCTAGCAACCACATCCGTAATCGATTTCTTGCCCCTAATAGCTTTATGCTAACAATCATTAATCTACATAACAATGGTATTGTATATGCGAAATCTCGTTGTGAGGGAAACATCGTGCGTGAGTTCACAAAGGTAATGGGCACGAACGATCGGCCTAGCAATTACAATTGAGACCTAATTGTAGTTCACAAGTTCCAATTACACCCACTTATTAACTGTTGACATGGCGATAATTAGCACAATATGACTTAGGCTACATTGTTTTCTATATTGAGAATCTTTCTGACAATGAACTTCGGCTAACTGTGCCAGACAATGTTCACGCAACTTTTCCAATAGAAAATGCGGAAGTAAAATTCTATAGATTTTCCGTTACCGTTTGAACATTGTTTAACACTTAGTACAAGAAATTTTATGGTCTTCACTGTATTTCTACCATTTATAATTTTATACTGGTATGATTTAAATGCTACATAATGTTTCTATACTTATATATAATATACTAGCTGACCCTGCAAACGTTGTTTTGCCATATAAAGCAAAAACGCAGCGCATGCAGCGGAAGCTCTCATTAGAAAAAAACTCCCGCTTTTGAAACATTC
>MOOZ01000373.1:1506640-1518266 GCA_002930495.1 Cecropterus lyciades
TCTAATCCAAAATACATGACAGTTACATGAAAGGCAAAAATACTGATATTTAAAACGTATATGTTGTAAACGTTGTATATGTATATAAATGTATCTTACATAGATTTGGTGCATGTCGTACACGCCTGTAAGTGGCATACATATTAGTGTTTAAGATGTTTGAGATGTGTTTGTGATGTTGTATATGTTACGCTGTTGGTGTGTCTAAATAAATAAAACTAGCTGAAGTACCCGTGCTTCATCACGTGACAAAAAATTGGATTTTACTCGCTAACCGTTAAAGGTATATGAAAAGTGATAAGGACCTTCCAGATACATAATAAAATGTTAACCTCTTATATGCCATCAAGTTTGTTATTTTTAGCGTTATTTTTTATTTAAAATGGAAATATAAAAGTATGAAACCAAAGGGTGTACTGACGTCACTAAAGCAGTCACCATGTTAAAAGAGCGAAAAATATCGGAATCAAATGTAGCCTATAGACTGACCATTAAAATAAGCTACATCTATGCAAAATTTCATGTAAATCGGACCAGTGGTTCTTGTGTGATTGAGTAACACACAGACACACAACACTTCATTTTTATATATTAGTATAGATATACTTTCATTCTTACACATATAATACCGTACTTCAAAAGAGAACCACGATAAATTGGATGTCTTACGAAGCCCGCGGGAAACACAATAACTGTTCACGAAAGATTTGTTACTGTGTCTTTATGATAATTCCACTAAGGCGAAACACGAATCGAACAAACGCCTGAGTAAAATTTCAAATAGCCAATACTATGCATGTTTTAAAGCAACGCGGGTCTAAATATTCTCACTACTTAAGATTTGCAAATACTATTATACTTTAACTACTTGTTTTTAAGTATTGCTATTTTTCAAATATGTATTTCTGGGAAATAAACGTAAACATAAACGCTTTCTACACTCATAGCCCTACAGTAGGATTTTCTCCTGTGTCACGGGTGCCATGGACACACAAAGAAGAATACACAAACACCCAGACCCAGAACAGAAATTTATACTCATCATTCAGATGTCTGTCTAGCCGGGGATAGAACCCGGAACCCACTGCGTGTCAGACCGGTATGGTGACCTCTCCGCCACGCGGGTCGTATCATAAATAAATTCTGATCTGTTGTTTGCCAATGGCCGTCATTGGCTAAATTAGACTAACGGGACGTGTATAAGTTTGATTTTTGCCAATGATATACCAAAATACAAATTTATGGACTTAAACCCATATTCACAAGAGGCACAGTTAATATTTTCCAATGCATTTCTCAAAATCTCACATGTAACTTAACACTGACTATAAATGACTTAAAAACGTAAAAAATTATTTTTAGTACTGCGAGTTAACACTGCTATTAGTTAGAGATTATAATATATTCAGATATTTTAATAACCCTCAAGAGAGATAACGCAGAGAGCATCCTAATTCCCTATCAACCTATATTCAAGAACTTAACCAAGGTATTTATAGCCGTAACAATAATTAATTTATAACATAGCGTTCAGATTATTACCACCGTAATGCATTTGTTTATAATTGTTAAAATTAGACAACAGTAAACATTGAAGATCATCTTTGACTAAGAATGACTCCCGCAAGGATCCATCAACAAAACAGAATAAATATTTGGCAATGGGAGACTTCCCACTGGAGAGAGTTTGGGAAGCGTTTAAGTTTTGCTAGTTTAACTTGGATTTTGTGTTTAGTGTTGAAAAATATTCAATGGATACGGATGACACATTTTTTTAAATAATTAATTTCATTTCTGCAACCAAGTCCACATAGAACAGAAGTTCTATCTGAAGCGGTTCGCAGATGCGTTGCTATTTCTGAATGCTATTTGTCTTAAATGTAAGTCAGTCGATGTCCACACCCTTCAACCGAAACGCAAAAACTGCTACAGGTGTAACTGTGGTGCATATACGAAGGAACCCAACTTCAACTATACTCGTTTTACGTTTACTTCCTTTCAACATCTCTTGACGACTATGATACAAAGGAAAGAAAGAAATAAAGTTGTACTGCCGCAGTCGAACCTGATCGTTTGACTTTATTTCTGATCTGAAACGTATAATAATAATGGAGATACGAGTTATTCTAACTTAGTTCAACAACAAAAAAAAAATTTGCAACCTCATACGTCAAGTATAAATGGGATCTGTTACACATGCCCATGGGTGGCTGTGTTTACTTGACATCTAGTGGGTTGCATCATTTTTGGATTCTGCCTACTCATTTTACGCAAGTCAGGAACTTCGCCTTTGGCTGTAAGAAAAATAACTGGCGACAAATGGTAATGCTGTTTGCAAACGGTCATGGTCATGTTTAATTTATCTAAACTAAACGTTTTTCCCAAACCAATGTCTCGCAACTTTATGGAAATCAATATTGACTGGTTTTGCATTTCGAACACGTTTTCGTGGTATCGGTATTTCGAGTGCCATTGAAATACTATAAAATCACTGTAAGCATTCCAACGTATGTGATTGAATGTTTATATTTGAATACATAAATGTTAATATAATAAATTAATGTGTGCGGTTCTATATACATGTGTTCTGTATTAGCTTTTTGTAGATATTAACATGTAAATGAACCAGACTGCATATTAGGCGGTTTTTCATTTTTAAAATCATATCAAACAATAACTTTTAAATAGTAACATACAAACAAGTTTGAATAAATAGAAGGCATATGTTCGATCAACAATAGATCTAGTAGAAATAGCAATAGCAGATCTAGAATAATCACAACCAATAAAACTTAGCTTGACGACTTAAATTGACGTTGCGTGTTCTTGATAGCCGCCGACATTGTCGGACCTATCAGTGCCCCTTTTTTTTGTTAATAGTACGGAAGTAGCAACCGGGCTTGCAGCCCACCTGATACTGTAAGTGGGTACTGCTGTCATAGACATCTGTAATCAACCCTAGGTAAGATCAAAGTCTCACCTAAGGTTAGCCACAGATGCGATGCTACCCCTGAGGATTAAGATGGAAAGCCTTGGAAAAGTATGTCTCCCTTACCACACCCTTCAGACCAGAACTCAACAGCGCATAACACTGCTGTTATTAGGCAGAAATAGAAGTGGCCGTGGTGCTTCCTTGCCCTTACGAGTTTAAAACTTTCGTGACAATAACGTTATAACAACCTAAACGGTGATCATTTGAGAAAACGCAATAAATTTATACCTACTAAGGACACACAAAAAGGATATCCTAAGCCGCCTACCAAAAACTACTACTACTAAAAGACAGTTTTGTCATTATAGTAATCATTATTTTCGTCATCAAATTCTTTGCCCTCGCCTGGCCATGGAACGATAATCCTGCATCCGTCAGTGTCTGCCGATATTAATATTAAATCATAATACCTACCATTTATTTATACTTACATCCTTTCATCCCCTCTGTGTAGGCATAACAAAAATCAGTAGTAAATAAACGTTTGACATTCCATCATATATAATTAAACATATGCCAAGAGCACGTTGTAAATCATTACACCTTATTGTGTGAACGAACACGTATAGTTATCGCGATATGACGATTTCATTAACTATTTAGATATTGATCGACTAATTCCAAGCGCGGCCTTGACTTTGTACTATAATTGGAAATAAGTACTTTTTGTTGATAAAGATAAGATAAAGAACTAATGAGTAGTAATTCAGGGTGCCAAATGAAACTGCAGTTGACCTGATGGTAAGTAGTCACTGCCGCCTATGGACATCTCAAAGCAAAGTCTTATAGAACAGGCACAGGAACAGCTATATAAAAAAAGATACAACCAAAATTAAAACTCCAAGTATACTATTGTTATCTCATAAAATATGCATTTTATAATCCTACATACCTATACAGATTATATACATATTCATGACATGCGTAAATAATGAAGCAGTCAACGTAAAGAATTGTGCATGTTTTACGCTAATCTAAGGAGATTGATCTAACAATCGTGAAAATAAAAATTGTTATGACGCGATTTATCCAGTTATATTGCAAACTGCGCTTTTGCAAAAAAAGAAAATTACACGTTTTTTTTTTATCAGACTGAAGTAGCAAACGAGCATGCAGTGATGGTAACTGCCGCCCTTGGACATCTGTAAGCAACTTCTTATAGAACAAGTCTACCTGAAGTCGATCACAGGTGAGTTGCTACTCCTGAGGGCTAAGAAGCTAGCCTTATTAGATAGGGAGCCGGCAACCAAACACTTCTAATGAAACGCAAGAATTGCTTCACGCTACAAGTAGGTGTGGCAGTGGTAACTCCTCGGTCGAACTACACTGGTTCGACCATCTGGAAATTAATCAAAGTGTTTAAACGTTGCCTTAGATAGGACCGTTTATATTTTATCAGTCTCATATTAATTATAGGACTGTTTATATTTTATTATATTTACCAGTCTCATATTACTTTGGGATTATATTTCAAGCTTTCAAAACAGGTTGTCATCCATTATACGCCATTGGAATCTACGTTATAGTAGTTTTGTCATGAGGCACGGTAACCGCTGAGCCACGAAACATTTGGCACTGCAAACGTAAGCGTTGAGCAAATTATGACAAATTTCGCTACAATTTGCAGAAAAAATTTGTAGCCTTATAAGATTAGACACACACATTTTTAAGGCCCAACGCTGACACGTACAGTGCAGTACCAATAACGCTTGAAGCACATGTTTCGTGGCCCTCAGATAAAGTAAACTTCAAACATCTCCCAACAAAATATATTTCTTTTTTTAACACGTAATATGTTCTTACTCTTTATTATACCTTCGGTTAAATAACTTTAGCAAAGATTTTACGCTTCAAAAGCACCACCACAGCTTCAATTATCGATTTCTGCAATTTAATTGCAGTGGGTCAAACATTTCTTCATGTTATCGATACCAACGATAGACACTGCGTTTAATATCCATAAGTAAATCCCTTGATAAACTGATAAAATGCATGCGTACAGCCCGATCCTTTAAAGGCATGGTGTAGAAAGCCGGAAAATCGTGAGAGATGTTAGATTGCAAGTCGACATCAAAATGAAGCACCGTATGCAAAAATGCCTGCACTCAATGTTAAGATGGAATGCCGCTTGCCGCTGCGGCACGCGGCCTTCCATTAATTTAGCTTCGTTTTAAGCAAAACTAAAAGACGCATAGGCATAATCATTTTGCTTTTACTTCTAGTACCTACTGGTTCAGTTTTCCTTATGGCTTTTATAAATTATACCAGTGGTTTACTCAAACCTCAGGAATATTTCCTTTGTTTATAACATTGACTTCAGATAATAAAAATTAAGAAAGAATTGGAGATTTACTTCGCTTCGCTTTTGTAACAAGGTTGCTCGTTAGCTTCTTAATTTCATAGGTGGTGTTTCAGTTTTTAAGTTGGGACCTTAATCAGATCAAGAATTACAGGACTCAATAGTTTTTTTCCATCCTTAATTTCTTGCAATATCTTTCTGTGACGCATTTGCCGCATAACGCAAGCCGCAGTATTTGCACGATTAGACATCAGTTGGCAGAAACTTGCGAGCAATTTCAAATCATGTTTCAACGTCCAGAGAGGAATGTTCTTCAAGTTGGATGACACAGTTATGACAGAACCTAATAAAGTTATGTTCATACGTTGAAAGGATTTAAATTGGTAGCATGGCTTTTACATTTACTTTTATGCTTGATCGAAATCAAGGTAATGTGATTTTATAAACAGTTTGGAACTTAGGTGTGTTTTATTTTTTCGTCTTGGGCATAAATTTCATAAGCATGAGATGTGCCATAGTGTACTACCCATAAATTCTTAATATTTTCCATGTAATATTTTATAGTTGCTTTAGCAGTACCATTATTTGCACTCGCGTAAGTTTACGCTTAACAGCTCTTATGCCTTAATAATCTTTTCTCGACTTCTCGACATCGACAAGTACAGGCGTTGCTATTTGAGATGCATTATACAACACTACGCAACATTAATTTCATATTTAGGTTATACTATTTTTACGTTTATATCCAAATTGCAAAAATTCAAATTCATGTTTATACTCATAAATATCTAAATTAGTTTAAAATAATGCCTCAACTTATTCATACGTAGAAGAACGTAGAAGGCACCATGACATTTTACAGGTATTTACGACGTGTAATAGACGCGAATTAAATTACAGATGTAATATTAATCATTATCCATTAACACTACGCACCTATTAAGTAATTGATTTTCTCTACAGACACATTCAATTACGTTATAATAATTATAATCCTTCATATTTATTTTAATGATATATGTCTTAGAGTTACCACTTTAGCAAGACCTGTAGAAATACGATTTATTGGTCCTTCTATTAGTAGATTGCAACATGAAAGTTCGAGAGATAGTTCCATAGATAATGGTCGCAAACTACGCAATGGACATTAGCATAACATGAAGCGCGACCACATATGGCCACTTGACTTTTCTCTAACACACGCCGCAAGACACCTAAAATGGGATGTTACGATAAAACAACTCATTTCACGAATGAGCATTTTTAAACGAGGTTATGACTATTTGAAGTCATCACGATCGAGGCGTTCTGGATGTAGTCACAATTATATCCATAAAAATGGTTTTATGTCTTCGAAATGGAAGAACTTTCTGTGGATTAATCCGAAGGGCAATTTAATATATAATGCTGTACAGCTCTGGTTTGAAAGCAGATTGATTTATAAAAGGATATTTTATATAATTCAAACAAAAATGGGCTGCATTTTATGGTACTTACCATCATATATGGATCACTTGATCATAGCCGCCCATGGACACTGTATTCAACGATACATTGAACAGGGGGTTCTAACTTCTAACTGAACTCAATCACACATGCATAGCCACTCATGAGGACTAAGATGGTCACCACAAATTTAAGTCAGTCGACATCCACATCCTTCCAAAGAAACGGAATAAACCGCTTCACGCTATAGATAGAAGTGAATGACCGGTATCGCTGACCTTCCCGGTCAAACCATACTGATTCTACCACCTTAAAATTTTAATCTTAGTATTTCTTTTCCAGTATAGCTATAACTCCAGTATAGCCATCATACAAAGGCTACAAAATAGCATATTGCGTACACTATCAAACGCTCCATGGTTCCTGACTAACTCGGAAATCCATGAAGTACTGGAAATTGAAACAGTGAAGGAAGAAATGCTCGACCGGCTCGACAATCACCCGAATGTACTGGCTGCCGATCTGAAAAATATAAAATATAATAAACGCCTGAAACGTTACGACATCTAGAGACTGGATGAACGATGGTGAAAGAAAAGGAGTGTCTCCCGATGGGGAGACCCCTTGCATAGATAAACACCACACAACCAATTTGCTTATAGTCCTGGGACTGATTGTAAATACAAATATTTACAAAAAAAAAAAAAAAGTATTTCTTTTCGTTATACAATAGTGAATGAACAACCCATGAAGTCTAAGGAAAAAAATCCTATTATTTATTTTAGTATAAACCCTCATTAGATTACATCACTTACCCTTATTTCGCCAACCCCCTAACGTCACAAAAAATTTATGCCGCGTAAACACGCGAGTGCCACGTCACGCATGATAACAAACATAAAATTGAAGTAAATGGAGATTTTTCGAAAATATTATGACAGGCAGCTACTTTCCTTGATTAATACGATATATTTCTTTACCAGATGGACCGATGACCTGAAGAAGACGACGGGAAAACGTTGGAGTCAGAAGGCATATGTCATGAATCCAGGAGGCCTATGTCTAGCAGTGGACCTCAAAAGGCTGATGGATGAATGATGGATGATTTCTTTATACTTATAAACCTAGCGATAAGAAAGACGGGCTACCTGATGGAAAGCAGTTACCATCACTAATAGATATTTGCTACACCACAGGAATCGCCAATGCACCACCAACTTCAAAGAGCTTCAATTGCACCTCTCTTGAGATACTGCGGGACAAATTTTATACCACATCTTGCGCGTTCATGCCAGAAATGCAATCCCAATATATTTTATTAAATTACATAAAAATAACAATTAATAGAAGTTATAGGATACTATATTGAGCAGCAAATTAAAAGGGTGCATAATTTCAAAACAAATATCCTTTTGCCAGAAGACGATAATAATTACGATGAAACTACTACATTCCCATCAAAGTTATAACATTTTTCTATTCATATATTAATTAATAGTTGTCTCATCATCAATCCAAGATACTTTCTTGTAGTACATCAGTCAAATCGATCAAATGTAAATGAACCCCTAATTTTATATGTGTTCCATAACAAAATTTACCAGTTTTTAGATAAAAATATTTACCAGTTTCCAACTCAGTTCTCCGGGGTAGTAAGGCACCTGTGGACAGTGCTTCCAGATGCACTGTAATTACAGTAGATCTACTGTATTTTCATAGGATGTAACCAAGGGAAAGTAGAATAAAAAAGTAGGGAAAGTAGAAAAAAAAAAGAGAAAGATGAACTTTTATTTATTTTTTTCGTCGACTAAAATTTTTAAAAATGTCATCTACTATATTTTTATTCAAAATTCTGTCGAATCTACTGTCATTTTATAATCACGATCTTGAAGCACTGCTTGTGGACAACTTCAGATAAGACAGGTGGACGGCACACTCGTTTGCTGCTTCTATATTGTAAAAAAACGTAGTAAGTACAGTAATAACATCAAGCATTTTCTATTTTACTAACTAGATTACGTCTAGTCCTCACTTGATTTTTTAAAATAATAATTCTTATAGGTAAATATTAAGCTGATCAACCAACCATACTACACGTAAAGAACTACTCGTAGACAATCTACACAGAAGCTTTTTGTTTGATTTCGATCTAATGAATTTCTTGATCTTGACTCAATTAAACTTTTTATAGGCATTGAACATCATTATCATCATCAGATTGTATAATTAGATCCAATTAAAGCGAACAAAGTTTTCCACTGCAATGTTGCCTACATTAGAAGGACTAACAGTATCATTGCAACTATTATTTATATTTGACAACCTACGTGGTGGAGCGGTCACCATACCGGTGTGACACGCAGTGGGTCCCGGGCTCGATCCCCGGCCAGACGGACATCAGAATGATGAGGTGAGATTTCTGGTCTGGGTCTGGGTGTTTGTGTATTTGTCTTTGTATGTCCATGGTACCCACGACACAGGAGAAAATCCTAGTGTGGGGCTATGAGTGTAGAAAGCGTTATTTTTTATTTTATTATTCGTAAGTTTTTTATTTTACTTTATCTTTGCTGGCATGTGGTAAAATTATCAATTAACAGTAAGTGAAAATATGCCGTGTGGTATAGATCTTGAACAGCATCACTCCGTCTCACTCCGATGTCATTGGAGCCAACTAACAATCACACACTGCTACTGGAACACAGCAACACAAAAGGCTAATGGAGGGAACATCGAAATCAATGCCGACTGCGGTCACCCACACGTATGCCGGTGAATATTGACAAATACCGCCATTAGGTGTGGCCTATGCCTAGCTCCTTGAAGATCCTTTGAAATCCATTATTTCAATCAGGACTGATGGATGGACGGGATGAAATGAAATGTTTGCTGCTATCTTTGTTACTAATTCTCATATACACAACTACAAAGATTAAGGTTTTGTATGTAGAAAGATTCAAGTTGTTTTTTTTTTAATCTTTTAAATTGTCTGAAGGAGCAGAAGAATTTATATATATTTAGTTGCCTTAAACACTTCTAATGTGTTTGGTGCACATTGTGGTTACCTTGGCTTAAATTCTCACTCTTCTTACAGTGTTCTACCCGTGCCTCGCGATTAATAATAATAACGTGGACGTCTTACCCTCCGGTCTCTCATATATGCTACGGCTAAGTCGACATAAGGGCGGTTGAGCAGGGATGTTCGGACGAGGGGTACGCTCTTTACCCGGGCAATTCTCTAAGATCGAATGCCTCCCGGATCCTTAACATTTACACATAATAATACAGTGTTAATGAAAATAGTGTAATATAATGTACAAATGAAAAAGATATTTACCATCCCCACTGTTTAGTCGGTGGTTGCCTGGCGATTACACCCTCGTTTAAAGAAGGGTCACATAATTTTAAATTGTAATAACAGATTGATTATAAAGAAATAAAAATTAAGTATTAAATAGATAAGAAAACAAGATATCTTAAGATATAGACTAAGAATATACTCTCAATTACATTTTGGTTTGACAGAGACCTTCAAAAACCAAATAATAATATAATCTAAAAATAAGTTTAAAAAAAATGTTTGGAGAAACGACAATAAGTACGATTTTAATGTCGTTTCTCCAAACATTTTTTAAGCAAATTTATGCGAGACACATGGATTTTTTATTATATTAAAGGGTATAACATAATGTTTTTGTGTGACGCATATTGAGTTCATAGTCTTCTAGGTTCCTGAGATTCATGCACGAGGTGTCTTACGAGATTATCACGCTCTTCCGCGCGTTGCATATACTTTGCTTTGAAGCCATATTAAGACGAATTAAAATAAAACGAGCCTATAAACAAGATTAGATATTATATACAAACAAAGAGCCAACTCATAACAATGCACCCGATTAAGATTCTTCGTTAATAAATACTTAAATTCTCTAATTTAGATTGTTCCCAATAAAAAACTTTTAAATAAGCACTAAAATTATGTACGCCTTATTATAAACAACCTTGAAGACACGAAGAAATTCATAAAGATTAAAATATAAAACTAAAACAGACAAAAAAAAATATCGACTTTAGAAAAAACTTAAAGAAACTGAAAAACATCTAGAAGAATCTTACGTCACTGATTAAATACGGGACAGAGTTAGACATGGCGGGATATAAACATAAACGCTTTCTACACTCATAACCCCACAGTAAGACACAAAGACGAATAAATAAACACCCAGACCCAGAACAGAAATCACCATTCAGATGTTTGTCTGCCCGGGGTTCTAACCCGGGACCCACTGCGTGTCAGACCGGTTTAAATATACAAATATATACCTGAAAAACGGGATATCCCATGAAACACGGAACGTCTGGCAACACTATTCTAAATTAATAAAACAAACAAATGTCGTTATGGACTTCGAAAACCAACTTAGATGGACTAAATTACACATTAACAGTTTCATATTAAATCTTGATATCATACGAATGTATGCCAACACGAGCCCTAGGGTTAATAAATTTAACCTCAGAAGCTGGATAAGCGTTAATAAATTACCTCGCTCTAGAACACCGCCCCTTCTATTCCATTAAATTTAATGAACGAATCTAAATTAAAAGGCGTCTATGCTAAGCCACTTGGTTCTACGCCCTTGAAACTATTTCAATTTTACATTTATGTAATTTTTCCCACGAATCCGTAATCTATCCGTTCTTAGATCCTCATTTCTTATATGTATTTTATTATAAAATACAACGCACACCTACCTAAGTGCTACGCATACATAACATATTAAGCAATAGACGGTAACAACAGATATACGTGTGTAATAAGATAAATAAATAAAAATAATATATAAGTTTGCCACTCACTGTTTTTTTTTAATATAGAAGTAGTTAACAAG
>MOOZ01000373.1:1531142-1542263 GCA_002930495.1 Cecropterus lyciades
CCAAGAGCTTCGTCTGCAGATTCAATTATTATAGTAAGTAAAAATGGCTATAATGTATAGTACACTTATAAGGAACAAATGAACATGCAATCAACCTGATAGTAAGTGGGTACTGCTGCCACAGACGCCCGTAATCAACCTCAGAGATTCAGTCTTACCACAGGTTGGCCACAGATGCATTGCTACCCTAAGGACAATGTTGATTCCTTCATATAACAACACAGCAGTGCTTAACACCACAGTTATAAGATTGAAATAGGTGTGGTGTGCCTCATAAAGCATGTTTGTACAACCTTATTTCCATAATAATAATGATTTTTTGGCACATGGTATTTAGATTAGGATTAGGTTTGGTTCAAACCATGTAACCACAGTGAATTGTTGGCCAAATGTGACCAACAAATCCTTTTGTAATTACTTACTTAGTTTTCATTGTCAATAGGATATATCATTTTCAATTTGATTACTTTATTTTTTTTGGAGTCCTTACGACACAACATTATTCATGGTATTAATAACAGTTAATTGATTTTGCTACTGAACTATGTAACAGCCTGATATTCAGAAAAATTAAAAACAATTAAATATAAATATCTAACGGACTTATTATTAAATATTTAAGTCATGTACATCCATAACTATCTTATAAATTTTAAGAATAAATTTAGCTACACTCTTAAAACAATATTATATTCATATTTCATTTTGTTTAGACTTGCTAGCATGTAATAGAATTAAAAGTCGGAAAACCCTACCACGGTAACAAGGGTGGTTAACAAGATTACAGGCTGATGACCTCTAGTGCCCAGTTTGCTTCCATTGTTTTTGTATAACAAGAACCTTCTAATAAATACACAGTACAGTTACTGTGTATTTATTAGAAGGTTCTTGTAACGTCAAAAGGTCTTTCAGTATGTAGTTCAAATTAGTAGTTCAACTTGATAAGTACCTAATTATGAATCACTAACACAAACATGGTAATATATGTACATACCGTAGAAAAATATTAAGAATGATTGAAAGATAGGAAAATTTGATCATGTAAGAATATTTTGAAATGTAATATCTAAGAAATGAAGCTAACTTTATATTTGACAATGTAATCAGCTTAAAATTGATTTAAATTTACTTTTAAAACTTTTAGCTTAACATATTAGATCATTTTGACATAGTAAAAATAGTAAATTTCATGTCTATAGTTAAGGCAAGTTAAGTCTGGCATCTTTTGGCAGATGATATAAATAACTCATTTGAATAACATCTATTAACAATATAAATATAAAAGTTTAGGAGATTATGAAGTTGAGGACTTACTTATACCTTGACCAGGTTCTTCCTGTGGCTTTGCCTGCTTAGATCATGTTTACCCTGGTAGAAAGTATCCTACGTTTTAATCTGGGGTATGGCTTGGATCAGTCTACTCTACTTAATCCAAATTCAGTCAAAAAAGATCCATGAAAGAGTAACAATCATACATTCACTCATCCTCACAAACATTTGCCTTTATCATGTTCGTAAGATTTGTAAGTTTTAGTACATATTTTTATTTCAGTAGATTGTACATTTTTTCTACATTAATTAAAAAGGCACCAAAAATATATTTCACTTGTAAATTTCAGATAGACTTTGTAGTATAAATTTAAAGATTTTTTTAAATATTAAGCATATATTTTTGTTAATTTATTATTATAATCAGACCTAATTAGTGTTATATTTGGGTCTAGATGTTTTACTACATTTAGCCTTTACAAATGTATAAAAATTCTAAGATAATTACTAGGTTAAGGTTCTTAAATTATATCTAAAATAATGTAAAATACATTAAAAATATATTTCAAAATATATTCTACTTCAATATCATCCTCATCTACATCATTCTACCTTATTAAAGAATCTTGTATTGATGACATAAAGATTTGAGGCACATTGTATGAGTCAGTAAGCTAGGAGGGTACAGTGCAGTCAGTACAAGGTCAAGGTAAACCAACTGAATAAATAAGGAATGAGGTTGCACTTGATATAAATATTTAAAATCGTAATTTATACCTTTCCTCGTTAAAATGTACAGTCACCTCATATTGCACAATCGGCAATTAACAAATATTTTCAGTCATCATTTTAGTAATTTGAACGTGGTTTTGAAGTTTGATAGGTATTTCGATTAGTATGTAATACGAATATTAAAAAGTGTTAAATGAAACGTATATTTTTAAACAAATCACGAATTTGGTAGTCCGTAACAATACAAACGGCATTATTATTGGTGACGCAAATCAATAAATCAAGGTTGCAATGCAGTTGCATTGTTGCTATAAACAAATTCTTGTAATAAGAATTCCAAAGTGAAGAAAAAACGATCAACAAAGAGCCAAGTATCCTCTAAAAACGCGACAAGACCGTTGCGACTGCAGAAAAGGCTATATTCATACACTTAATTGACAAAACAAGAACTTACCCGGCGACAGGTGGTGAATGCATCCAGCACTTCAAATTAAAGACGAACTAGTAAAGTGCACAGTTTTCTCACATCACAAACGTAACAACATGAACACAACGCTATTAAAAGGTTATTTTTAATAGGTGTACTCACTCACAAATGTTTTTGTGAAGAAAAAGGATCACTTAACACGAATTCGACTCCGCGGACCGCCCGCACTGCACGCATGTGTTGTATTGTATTGCATTCGGTCAGGATAAAAGGCTTCTTTATCATCAACGGACTGCAATTGAAATTCTTAAAACTATTCTTAATAGAATCATATTGAGTATCTAAAATACTCCTTACTTTGACGTGCGAGATTTCCTAAGTAGTTTGATAATTTAAAATACATGAAGGAACAGCCATTAACGCAATTATACTATAATAAAATTTAAATATCGAAAATTACTATACAGTCGTACGCTTAGTCGTAGGATGTAAATTACCCTAACATAACTTATTGTAGTCATGGAAAGAAGCGACATCTGTTAGTAACTTAGTGAAGTCTTTGACATTGACGTCCAGCGTTTCGATTCTGCAATTGCAATGCGTTCCGATTTTGCAATATGTAGAAATATTCGTAATAAGTTTGTTATATAATTATTATTGTAACGTCTTACAAAAATATATTATTTTAAAAAATGTCTTTATATCTAATAAATAAATTGCACTAATCATCTAACACCTTATTCTAGTGAGATAACGGTGTTAATAAAAACAAGCCAGTGGGTTTATTGCCCGCATTTAGCTATTCCAGAGTCAAAATTAACAAGATACAAGGAAAAGTGTCTATTTTTCTACTGAATTTACCTATCCTTCTTTGTCTTATTTTTAGAATACGACCACTCCAAAATACTTTCAATATTATGGGTTGCAACTGCATTCCAGTTATTTGTACAAAGCTTTGTGCAAGCAAAGAGTAATATGAAATAAAACAGACATGTCTTTGTAAACTATTATACTATATCAAACTACACACAAGTAATCCTAACCAAGTTGAGTTTTAGGCGCAGCGAAAGTGCGTTTTCTGGATGTTTTCTTCCGTGACATTTGCATCTGTTGAAGTTGGCTATACACTTCACCCCAAACGTCGGTTTGTTCTTCCACTGGTATTGTTTTCCTGCAGAAAAAATACACATCAATATAAATTATGATGATAATATAAAATATGTCCCATTTAAACAAGTTGCTATAAGAATAAATAATTACAAAGTGGTTGACATAAATGTTGATCACTTTGTAAATTATATTGGAAAATTAATTATAGTCAAATTTGGCATTTTACCCAGATTACATAATAATAAGCTTTTAAAGTTTCATAAATATTCGTAGAACACAACTTTTTTCATTTGAAATTATATGCATTAAGCTTTAAACCTTAACTTTTATTAAATCTAAGCTATATTTTATAAGAGTACTAAAAAAGACATGTTTTTTATGAAATCTATTTATAACAGTGACAGGATATTTTACAATTTAATAATAACCTGTATTGTTTCATTAAATCATATTTCTCCCAGGGAGTTTTCCTGAGCTCCCTCCTAACTTTGTCCTTATTTGTTAGATACTGTTCTATGTTTGCAATTCCCTGAAGGTCCTGCCTTTCCCATCGTTCCAGCCATGGTTTAGGCTTCAATGTTACCTGTAGAAATAAAATTAAAATATATTTAAAGTTAAAATATTTCTTGTTGCTTTGTTCAAAAGATTTTTAGCTGACATAATTTTATTTGTACTGATTTTAAACAACTTGAAATCTTCTAAAATTACTGAAGTCAATTTACAAAACCAATAACACAAGCATTACATGAGCACTTCTGCTTAAAGAAAGATGTAGGTGTAGACTGTAGGTAAATAAATAGAAATTGCTTTAAATAAAAAAAAAGGGTAAACACAAGGTATTTTCATAAAATTGAAGTAACAATCAAGCATGAAGCACACCTGATCAACTCCATAAAGAACAGATTCTACCTGAAGTCAATTAGATTTCATTACCATTCGCAAAGACAAAGGCTGCCACAAATTAATGTCAGCCAACATCCACAAATCCAACAAATTGCATGAACTACTTAATGCTAGAAATAGGTGGGATTATGAAGCTTTCGCAGTAAAACCAGGAAAGTACCACTGGTAACATTGTTTTTTATGGTATGGAAATAACAAACGAGCATGCAGCCCACCTGATGGTAAGTGGCTACTGCCACCCGCGGTAATCGACCCTAGATAAGATCATATTCTCACCTAAGGTTAGCCACAGATGCATTGTTACCCCTGAGGACTAAGATGGAATGCCTCGGAAAAGTATGTCTTACCACACCCATCAGAGTAGAACACAGCAGCACATAACACTGCTGTTGTTAGGCAGAAATAGGTGTGGCGGTGGTGCTTCCGGAGTCGAACCACAAAGAGTTCTACCAACTTCAAACCATGCTGGTTTTATCATATTTTATCCTACTTATGGAAACATGACTTCAATAAAATAGTATTTAAAAAACAAGTTTACCTTTACAGGGTTCACGGGCACAGGTGTTCCCTCTGGTAATATCTCAGGGTCCATGTCGAAGGGAAATGTGCTGTACTCAGGTAAGGCATCCCTCAAATAGAACAGTGTGTCATCAAGACGTTTCTCCAAACGCAAAACTTGTACTACTTGAATCGTTGGATCATACATGTCATATCTCACCTGAAAAAATATATTAATGTATAAAATGTAAAGAAACTAAATACATATATAAATAAAAGTATTGTTATTGCAATTCTTATAATAAAATTAAATTTATCCAAGTTTCGCAAAATCACAAAAGTGAAATCTAATGACTGATCAATCATTGACGGTAAGATATCCAGTTATTGTGTACTTACAATAATTGGATATCTTGCTGCTTATTAGTTCTGACCTAGTTATCTATTGCTGCTCACAAAAAATTATATTATTGTAACATTTCATATCTTAGTAATTCGTAATATTTAAACAAAAAAGTATTTTCCACTAGAAATAAATTGTCACATATTAACTTATTTACTATGAGGCGTCAGTCCGCATGATACCATTTTTGTTTTGTATGATCCTACATCTTTAATCATTTAATGCTATACTTAAATATATGTAGCCAAGTCTATATCACAAGGAGACTATATCAAAACTAAAACAAACAGTAGAAAATGAACTGATGAATGATTTGCATGATTGCTAAACCTTATAACAACAAGTTTTTGTATATGTGTTGTAAGTTTCAATTCTTCAATCATTTATTGGTGGCAGAACTTTCTGTGTTCTGGTCTGAAGAGTGTGGTAAGAGAGACATAATTATGCAAGGCATTCCAACTTAGTCCCCAGGGGTAGCAATGCCTCTGTAACCAACTCTGTAATTACAGTTGTCCATTTTTACTTAAATATTATAACATAATAATAATTGATCATTCATCGCCCTGCAATTATTGCCCCATGCGAAGTCTAATTAACTAATTAATGCCTTGACCTTCTTACAAGTGCAAGCATTATCAAAAAATATATACCACACAATATTAGACTTACTTCAACTCCCTGATGATCCACTACATTCCTCAATGTGAACTCAGCTCTAAGACCGGCACCTTTACGCTCAATGCATATGCCAACAAACCTGTTGGTCTTGCTCTGAGCGTGGGGATCTGATGTTGTTACTGCTAGAATTGATCCTGAAATATTTATCCATACATATTATATAATAATTAATAATAGACGTTTCTATAATTTTTACTACTTTAATCCTTCTGTTTGATATTGCATGAAACCAAAGCAATAAATTTAATTCAAAGGATGAAATGTATAATCATTTCAAGTGCATATCCTGAGGTAACATTTAGCCTTTATCTCATCATCAAATCTATCTATTTTAGGTAATGTTATTTAAATTTAGTTATTTTACATATATTTTTAATATAGATGAAACTAAGAAGAGGCAAATTATATTTACGAAACCAATCAATCAATTTCTTAGGGGGATATAAATTAAACGAGCTGCTAAATAATTATTTATTTAGCACTGAAGATGATAGCGATGATATGTAAGTGCGAAATATGGGAGAAAATCTTTATTTTCGATGTAATATCTCCATCATAATAAAATTCTTCATCTAGTTGCAACACAGCCAAGTGGCCGCATCGCCTAGTGTCGGTCCTTGCATGTTGTAATTTGTTGTTAACCTCTGTCAAAACTTAGAAGATGCGGAAACGTAGGTTTGATTTTTTGCATTCTATAGTAACGGAGGCGGAGTTCCATGACTACCCCAGGTGAAACCATGGAGATACAGATATTTTTATAATATTATTTGCATAATTTGTAGTGATGTTAGTCTATATAGCAGGCGATTCCAAAGTGTGCACCGCGGCACCCTGGTGCACTGTAGGCAGTTAAGAGGGGTGCCATCAGTCACATTGATTTTACAGTGAAGTTATTCTACTTATTGAATTTGTGTTTTCTTACTTTATCTTGTTTTCTGATTCAATCCTAAATTGTTTTAAATATAATAATAAACCAAGTTTCATACTGAAGTTGTTTAAAAAATATGTGTGTTGTGCCTATCTACAGTTAAAACATATAACTTCAATAGTTATTTGTTTCAACTGTATCTATATTAAGTAGATAGCTAGGGTAGGGCACCATGTCAAAATACTAAATTTGTAAGTGCACCAGCGGCTGTAGAAGATTGGAAACCCTTGGTCAATGTTACTTCTTAAGGTCACTTATAACATAAGCAGTATATGTGTATACAAGCATAATGCTAACCAACATAAAACTCAGGTAAATCAATTTGTTTTCTTCTACTCAGCATGTCTGTTCTCTCAAGTTTCTCGCGTAGACTGTTCCTCCATAATGGGTTTGGGTCTGGAAGAAACTCGGGGTACACCTTCCTGTACTCCAGCACTGGGTTTAATAGCCGAGTCCTGCGCATTGCTGGCTTTTGTATTTTGACTTTATCATCTTCGTCCGCTGGAGTTTCAACTTTCTCCGGTACAGTGGACAAAACACGGCAATCTAAAAAAATATTAGTAAGAACGATAATATTTGGTATCTATCATCATCAATAACTCATTATGGTTCCATTGACGGATACAGGTCACTTCCAACAATAGGAAGGGCTTTAGGGCAAAGTAAACTAAACTGGGTATGTATGGATTAGAAGACAATAATTTTTTTTTACTGGGCTGGACTGAAGAAAAATATACTAAATAAGTATATTTTTCTTCATACTTGAAGCATGTGATATCAAGATATGCGCAACTTTGAAAAATCAGTTGTACGCGTAGTATACCGAGCCCCATAACATAAAAGGCTGAAATTTATACCACTAAGTTTCTACTGCTAAATCCTTCTAAAATAATGTTTTAAGTCACAAGTCCTAACCTCGTCTAAATAACCACTTCGTAACAGACAGTATGTCTGTACTTGTTTTTCTCACAGCGAGTGCCATTATTCAAATTATGTACTAATTACTTTAACAAAACAAAGATATTAGCACAAGTTACAGTAATACTCAAAATAAATGCATTTTTTATAACGAACACAGATTATTTAAGAAAATGAAATAATTTTATTCTTTAGACATTTTGACTTTGACAAATAAAAATTGACATTTGTTTTTTNNNNTTTTTTCATATTGCTTTTACAGTCTTGGTTCGTTAGAGTCAGATTTTTCGAATAGGTTGAGAAATATAATATACATATTTTTTAATTTTATTGAAGATCTGGTAAAATATGATTCAGAAATTACATCTAGTAAGGGTATTAAGTCAAGTAGTTATACTATAACAGTCACCAAAGAACTAGGGAAAATCTTTACAAAATTTAAGATGTAAAATGTTGAGTCTTTAACAAAATGACGTTTGTCAGGCATCTGCCTTTACTGCGTGTGTCAACTTGTCAAGTGTCAAACCAATGAAAAACAAATTATCGATTCACAACTCGACCTAATTAACAACAGCTTTTAAGAGATCCTGCAGTCAAAGACAAGATTATGTCTTCTATTATCCAAAAATGTAACGACGAGAACATTCCACTAGCGGACGACGATCCACAGGTGATAATCCACGATGATGTAGAAAGCAATCGTTTGGATCACGGCCGTTCAATGGACTCATTGCCGAGTTCTTACACCGGAGGCTCGTCTAGCCCTGGCCTGAATGGGCCTCCTAGCTTCGAGCCTGACTCCGGAATCGATGAACAAGAAGAGAAGGCACGGCTCATATCTCAAGTGCTTGAGTTGCAGAACACATTGGATGGTAAGCTCTTGTACTATCCTTTGTTTTTTAAATACGTAACACATACTTATACGACATGCTTACATGTTTTTAATGGTTTCATTGTTTTACCGTTTTTTTTAACAATACAAATAGTTTTTTGTGTATTCCAATGCACTTAGAATGAGTAATCGTATCTTCTATTCACATTGAATTCAGTCTCCGTGCAATGGATTTTTTAAATATTGGTATTGTTCTAATTTATATGAAGGTCGGTATTAAGAATCTGTAAATTGGTTCATATGTATACATACATCTATATCAGTCTAGTCTATAATGGTATCTGGAACTCAAAAAAAAAATAATTTGTTAAATGATTAATATCTATCATTTATAATGTAATTATCATTTACACTTTTTCAGATTTGTCACAAAGAGTAGACTCAGTGAAGGAAGAAAATTTGAAACTCCGCTCTGAAAACCAGGTCTTGGGGCAGTATATAGAGAACCTCATGTCTGCCTCGTCTGTGTTCCAATCCACCACACCTAACGTTCACAAGAAGTAATTAGCTAATAGCACCAATGTTTTTTTATTTTAAATATAGCACTATCAATGTTTGTCGAATATGTTGCCAATGTTATAAGAATTATGAATATTGGGCTGGTTCTGATACAGGTTCAAACATGGACATGGCTTTACTAAAAGGGGAGTCCAACAGCAGTAATTGACAAAAAAAAATGTCAATAAGGCTTGGAAATTATATCTCATCCTATGCTAAGGGGTTTTCTGGAGTAATTTAATCTAAATTAGACAGCAAAAAAGAAAGGTCCATCTGTTTGAAAGATTCTTTCCTCACCGATGTGGGTCTTAACCCCTAACAACCTGTACCTTATATATATGCCCATGGATTCGTCCAGTATGTTTTCATAAAATTATGTTGAAAACAGAAGTGGTCTTAATGTATTTATCAGGAATGTTTATTACAGAAATTATGTATAATCCTTAAGTTTATATACATATGTATACTATTTCACACTCCTACTAGTATATACATCATTTACACTTACTAAGGACATGACATTTGCAATCATTGTAGACATGAGATCACAAATAATTACCACCCATCAACCTGATTCAGTTTTATAATTATTGTTTATAATATATTACAGCATCAGACTCATTGTGAAATCATCTCCAAAAAATATACTTAACACTTGCAGCATATCTTTACACCCTTAGCTATCTAGCTTAACAAATACATAGTATTATGTAAAAATTATCAGCTTGATCTGAGTTAAAAAGAGTTTATTATTGATAGAATTTCCATGATACTGAAATATTGTGTGTTAAAAGAATGAGAGGCTTAGCTTTATTAAAGCACTGATGTAACTGTTTACAAAGTGCAATATTTATAATGATTTACCAGAGTGCCAAGAAACATTCCCTTCAAAAATCAATCTCATTGCAGGGCAAGCATCAGCATAAAGTTTTAAACATAAATGTGTCTGCGTGTATCTGATCTTTTAAGGCCACAAAAATTGCTGCAAATTGTAGCGTTTGACAAAAATAGCTCAATGCTGATCCTTGTGCCAAGCGAATGTTTCATGGCCTGATGGTTAGAATAATTTATATAATAAGCTATAAAAGTATTTATATACATATGAATTTATATTACTTATCAATGATTTTAAATTTCAATAAATATTTCATGCCTTTACCAAACTTTTAAGCATTATTATGTCGTGTTAAGAATGTAAATTTTTATGAACAGAATGAATGTAAGTCACAAGTCACACATTCCAGTTAACATTTTGTACCAGTATTTTACTTGTGTATTTAAACATCAAAATGTTTTAAACATTTAATACATTAGATATTTAATATATAAATCTCATGTAATAGAATAATACGATTAAAAATAACACACTGTTTTGTCTGATAGCTTCTAAAATATACAATTTTTAAAACTGTCAATATAAAGTCTCTCATTTTAATTCTTTTTAGGACATTACTATTATGAACCTTACTGTTTTCTATCTGTATACAGATAAAAATTAATGTTAGTCTGTATGTCTTTTATAGAATCGTAAACTATGCATTTGATCATGTGATGATCTTCAGCAAAGTTGTTGTGCATGAGCCCAGGTTTCTGAGTTGGTACGACCAATAGTCGACAGATGGCGCCACTGTTACTCCAATTCATCTTAGTTGATGGCGTAGCAACGCGCGCAGAGTACAACTAGTTTTATTATAAAATTGAAGTCACTTGTATCCATAGACATCTGCAATTCTAATACTGCATACGCCAAGTCAGTATCCTTTCAACGAAACACGCTAGAAATAGATGTGATTGTAAGTGGTATCTAACAATTCAAATCATACTGACTCTCCTACATTTGGATGTTTGATGATGGAGGGGGGGGG
>MOOZ01000373.1:1583634-1594736 GCA_002930495.1 Cecropterus lyciades
ACTCGTATCTCAAAATTGGTGGTTTTTGCAAAATATAAATTGAAAATCATAAGAAATGTAACCGAGTGTCTTATTTCACTTCTGATTCCTAAAAATAGTATTAACTTTTTAGCTTCGGTTATAATTCCTATTTCAAACTTGACTTGACGACCCGCGTGGCAGAGTGGTCACCATACCGGTCTGACACGCGGTGGGTTCCGGGTTCGATCCCCGGCCAGACAGATATCTGAATAATGAGTTTAGATTTCTGTTCTGGGTCTGGGTGTTTGTGTATTCGTCTTTGTGTGTCCATGGCACCCACGACACAGGAGAAAATCCTAGTGTGGGGCTATGAGTGTAGAAAGCGTGCGTGTAAAAAACTATACTGGTCTGACAGGCAGTGGGATTTGGATTCGATTCCCGGCCAGACAGATATCGGATGATGAATTAAGATTTTTGTTTTGTGTATTCGTTTTTGTATGCGTACATGGCACCTACCACGAAGATCCTCTCTTCCTACTGCGAGATGTTGAGTGTAGAAAGCGTTTTTATTAATTCCTAAAATAACACAACAACAGTAGAAGAAGGGTTAGATTTGACAGTTATTGAAATATGCAATTACTGCAAATTGTTGCGATATACTATAAAAAAAAAATGAAGTTTATCTTTTTTAGGCGCGCCACGAGAGGAAGAAAACATATTGGTAAAGAATTCTTGTAACGGAAACGGTTACGATGGAGCGTTACTTTATAATAATAAATAATTAATTATAATCGATTTTTAGATTTGATATATGATATGACATGTCATGTGATCATGACTTATCGTATACTAACACGATGCTTTATGATATGCTCCAATCATTTTGTATATCGTTTCACTATTTGTGCATTTACACACGCACTTTTTATTAATTTATATAAATAAAGATGGCGTATATAAACGTGCAAAAAACTGGAACCATCATCATAGAGGCATATAGATAATGTATGAAATTTTTTATTACCTGGAATATTAGCCGCAATGCTCATGTGTATGTCATCGTCGTAAAACATCTCCAGTTTCGCCTTATCCCGAGGGGAACCATCGTAGTGCGCGAAATATAGTGTAATGAACCTTTCTACGACTGCCTTCGTTCTTTTATCAGCTATCGTCAAATAGTTTCTGTAGAACGGTAACATCAAGCCATGATTGTTCAATTTGACACCATCCTGAAATTTTATCATCAAAACATCAAACCCATCCTGATTATCCAAACCATCCTGATCATCAACTAAGAACTGATGAATGGAGGCCATTTATTACATTGAGTTTTAAATCTTTGAGACACACATCTCTCAGAAGTATTCAGAACATTATATAGGGTTCATTGAAATAATTCGTAACAATCACAGACGGGCCGGAGATCTTCGTATACCTTTTTAATATGTTACGGGTAAAACTGACTGAGTTTCGCCGTGACCACGATCCATGTAACTGGTTCGAAATATCGGCAAAAAGAAATTGAAAACCGCATATCGTGAGTACCCGTAACATATTAAAATGTATCAATTCCGCGATAATATTAGCCTTCGTATACCTTCTTTTTCATGTCATGGGTTTTTTTTTGTAATATTCAGCACCAATTTTTACGAAAGCATAGGGGTGGGGGCGGGGGGCTAAGAAATCATATCATTCTGCTTACGTAATACTTAAATATGACCACAAAGAACTCACATTTTGTACATTTTAATACAGTGTTTTATTAATTTATTGCTGATATGTTTATTATTAAGTTGAATAATCATATACAGTTAGGTGCAAAACTAAGTCAATGTAACAAATTATTTGATGTCGAGCGACGAATCTTGTCGAAATTCTATTTTAGTGTCTTGTCGAAATTCCACTTTAACTCTTTAACAAATCTTAAAAAAATTCGAAGTCGGTTTCATTATTATATTGTAAAAAAAAACTTACAACTTAATAATCTATGCATTTCCGGCGCAAAATTGCCTATCTCCACTAATCCTGACAATTTACATGTATACACCTTGGATGCAAGATCGGTTTTAATTATGGTGCAAAAGTGAGTCTGTCAATATTAACTATGAAATGCCGATACTGAACAATCTCTATATTAATCTATATATATAAAACTCTTCAGTTACCTACTGAGTTATTGCCAGACAACGCACAGCCGTAACTGAGTGTAGAAAATTGAAATTTGGTATGAAGATTCCTTAGGGAGTGTAGAGGAGCACTAAGAGAGGATTTTTGGAAATTCCACCCTCAAGGAGGTGAAAAGGATGAAAAGCTTTTATATGAAAGATCTACACCATTGAAGTGAGTGACTTGAAAATTTGGATTTTAGTTGTTAACAACAAATTAATGAATACGTGTTTCAGATTTTTCTCAAAATTAACCCTCAATCCCTTCAAAAGGGGGGTGAAACATTCTAGGGGATGAAGAGTTTGTTTGAACGCGTTAATCTCAGTAATTACTGTTTCGATTTAAAAAAATATACTGTGAGGAATGCTATATAATATCATGCTATGTTTGTTTGTTTGGATTTGTAGTGGGGCACGGGCTAGTAAAATATATGAGGGATATAGCTTTAAATTACGACATATAATTCTTAAATCATTTTAATTACACATGAATATATTTCATGTAATCAAATAATTTCGATACATTGACTCATTGAATATAAAAAGATTCAGAGAGACTAAATATTAATAGAAATGTAATCATGACTAGTGCTGTTTTAACTTACCAATTCAGTCAATCTGGGAAATTTTAAAATTAACTGCTTTATATATGAAGTGAGGTCTAGTTCATCACATAGTGGATTACCTTCTAGCCACAGTCTTTCAATTTTACTACTTACACGTTGCAGTTCCGATATTGATGGAATCTGAAAAAATACGAGTTAATAGCTATAGAAAGAGTTACATAGCTAGTATATATTGATAGATAGGTGAGTGTGATAATGCAAAGCTATCTATGCCTTTCTTAGAGTAGGGAAGGTTCTTAAGTTGCTGTCGGCAAAAAAGATACTGTGACCTCATGGCTGATCTATTTTCACAATATGCCTAGGAGGTTCATAAAATATACACTCAAAAATTTGTCTACACAAAAATAAAAATGTCTTCCTGTTTGAAGATTTTTTTTCTTTCTCGCCTACTTGGGGACGGGTAGTCAGTACGCCTAAGCCCCTCTTTTAGCCCCTCTTTTAGCCTCCATAAGCTCATAAGTATGTCTCCAAAGAGTAATTCACAAACACATTTAGTGGCATTTAGCAATAATTTAATCATGGTAAATTAAATTAAATATTTCAGAAAAATATTCTTTAAAATAGTGTTAATCAATCCTACTTACCAAGTTATTGCTGAAATCAATAGCGACTAAACCTCCCTTGATAAAAAAATTCAATATTTCCTGAGGGACTTGACTGAAAAACAAATTACAGGATTGTTATCTATACTAATATTATAAAGCTGAAGAGTTTGTTTGTTTGAACGCGCTAATCTCAGAAACTACTAGTCCGATTTGAAAAATTCTTTCGGTGTTAGATAGCCCATTTACCGAGGCTATATATCATCACGTTAAGACTAACAGGATCGGAGCACCAATGAAGAATGTTTCAAAATCGGGGTTTTTTTTTTCTAATGAGAGCTTCCGCTGCATGTACTGCGTAAACGGTTAGTTTTGTAAAAATTATGTATGACAGAATTGATCCCCTTTAAAAGTTCTAAAAAAAAGTCAGCGACAGGACCTTATTAAAGGTATAAAATTTCGGTTAATAAAACGCGGGTGAAACCGCGGGCTCAGCTAGTACAAGATATGCAGCAAGAATGAAATTTGCCCCAAATGAATTCGTAAAGGATTGGTATTCCAAAATTGTCTCATGAAAAAAGTATAAATAATTTTTAAGCAGACAGACAATAAGTAAATCTGAAAATATGGCTTTTTCTAAACTTTATCAAACAAAATATAAGAAATAATTATACCTCAAGCCATTATTACTTAAATTAAGCAGTTTTGTATCTCTTCCCATCCTCAGCATAAATATTTTGAAATATGACAAAAGCCCAAGTTTGTAGAAATATATATTGTACTGTTTAAACTCTGAAAAAAAAACAAGATTTCTATTACTTTTTTTTTTATATAATACGGAAGTAGTAAAAGAGCATGCAGTCCACCTGGTGGTAAGTGGCTACTGCCACGCATGGACATCTGTAATCAACCCTAGATAAGATAAGATCAACGTGTCACCTAAGGTTAGCCACAGATGCGTTGCTACCCCAGAGGAATGATGAGATGGAATGCCTCGGAAAAGTATGTCTACTGCTGTTATTAGGCAGAAATAGGTGTGGCGGTGGTGCTTCCGGAGTCGAACCACAAAGAGTTCTACCACCTTCAAAATTATATCACATTATTCTTAGTAAAATATTAAATATAGAACTATTTTGGTTTGAGTCTGTAAGCATCACTGCCAAAACTTTTTCTCCCTTATAATAACAGTGCTTACCAATGCTATGATCAGGTTAAAAGGTTGAAGTAAGGAAGGTATGAGGGGTTCCTACTTAGTCTTTGAAGGAGTTATATAAATCTGTCCGACCTAAGACAGCACATTTTTATCTGGGGTTGATTATAGATGTCAATGGGCAGCAGTTGCCATTTACTAATAAGTACAGTTGTCATGTGGTAGTACATGACAACTGTACTTATATATATATATATGTAAAATTAATATATAAGTAATTTTATGGTTTATAAGTCTAGGCACTCCTGTCACACCTATTTTTTATCTAATAAATTATTATTCTGCTCCAAAGGGTCTATAGTATTCTGGTTTAAAGAATGAGATAAGGAAGACGTACTTATCTGAGGTGTTCCAAATTAGTCTTTAAGGGTTGCAGTACATCTGCCAACCAAATGTAAGATCTTAGGAGGTTAATTAAAGACGTCCATGCACTGCAGTGGAAACTTAAACAGGTAGAATTCATGTTTGTTTGCTATTTGCATGAAAATATTCGGAAAAAAATAAAGATTACAAATGCAGATTGTTAATAGATGTGCTTGAAAATATATATACCTGGATCATTACAAAAATTTGATAAGTTTAATTCAAATTTTTCAGTGAAGCGTCTGCTTACTAAACCAGTGATAATCTCGTCTAATGTAACTTTGTTCCCAAAGCATTCAATTGATGTCTTATCGTTAAAAAGAATATCAATATTATACATATTTCTGTTATATGGGAAAATGAAGTCTAGTTTAATTATCTTCAGAATTAAAGACAGGTTGTTTGTATAGAATGTTGATAAGATATTTTGCGCTTGATATTCAACTGGAATGAGCATTGCTCCAAAGTACTCTGATATCATATCAAATAAGTTGGCATCTTTGTCCGCCCAGTGAAGGATCTGAAAAATAAATTAATTTATAGCATTTTTTTCTAGTATATTGATACTTGATAGAATAATAATACAACTCAAATGACCTATTTTATAGGAAAACCAGCCATTATGTTCTTGTTTAATGCTATATTTTTCTATGTGTTTTCTGTATGTTCCTATTATTGTATTTTTAATGAAGTTAAAATTGGTGCTATAACTGAACTACTGTTTATACAGTAGTTCAGTTATAGCACCAAGTTTAAAATTCTAAGCTTTTTTGTTTGTATGCAACTATATCTTTAATTTGACAAATTTCAAATTGTGCGGATATTCATGGAAAGCTGTGATATGTACTTTATAACATTTTCAAATGCAAATCAAAAAGTGAGAAATCTAAGTCATACATCAAAAAAATCTGTTGTTTATTATCAAGTACTAAATAACTACTGCTGCTGCTGTGCTGTTAAAAAGCATCACTGTCTCAGTTTCATGGGTATTGTTACTAAGGGATAAAATCCAAGGGATGGGCAGTAGCATCTTCCTGTGTAATATAATAGACAGTTGTCGAGCATGCCAGGCACAGAGACTAATGACAATAACCCCCATTAGGGGAGACTCATGAATTGAAGAAGATGGCAGGCAACTGCTGGATTCAAATGGCCAAGAACCGGTCAGAGTCGCACTGATTAGGGGAGGCTTATATGTAGCAGTGGAAGAGTATGAGTTTTCACAGATGGTAAAACCAGTGTAGTTCGACCGGGGAGGTACCACCGCCACATTATTTTCTAGCGTGAAGCATTTTTGCGTTTCGTTGGAAGGGAGTGATTGCTGGTTCACTTATATATGAGGCGATCATCTCAGGCCTCGGGAGTAGCAACGCATCTGTGATCGACTTCAGAAAGACCCTTGACCTATATGAAGTTGCTTACAGATGTCAATGGGCGGCAGTAGCCACTTACCATCAGATGGATTGCATGGTCGTTTGCTACTTCAATCTGATAAAAAAAATGAACATCATCATTTAATTGTAGATCGTTTTAATACCATTATTTTGTGAAAAACATGCTGAGCGACTTCATTATTGCTACTCAAACAGCTCTCTATGTATTCTGTTATGGCTGGAGTAACAGTTGCTCTGTTGAGTAGAAATTTCTTATAGCCATCTGGTTGAAACATTATGATTGTATTACAAACAATGTTAATTTATCCAGTTATTCCAGCGGTAACATTAACTGGACTACGCGGCTCAACAAAAACAATCCAAACTCAATATCATAATAATTAATCTGTAATTCAATTGTCGAATGTCATTTGTCAATGTCGCCGGTCGCGGCTCGCGTTTATGTCAAGAATTTTTGTTTTTATGATTGCAAGAAGGACAACGTTAAGACAGAAGATAGCAAGTTCATACTTTAACTAAATTTATATAACATGGCTAGCTATTCACAAATTGATAGAATCATTTATTGCAAATAATTATCACAATTATAATTAAAAACCTACCTCAGTATGTATTGATCTGAATTTTTTAGAGATGAGCAATGTAAATTTTGACAATGACAACACAGTCTTACAGCATTATTAATAGCAATAATAGACTCCAAAGTATAATGTACTCTGTGGTGACAGCTGATGCTATCTTGTTGTTATCAATATTATACGATATTTCTTAAAATCTGTTTTATTGTTAGGACAACTTAGGTATAATTTTATGAGTAGAAGTGTACATTTAAAACAATAATTATGTCTAGTTTTGTTTTAAATGCGTGCAAAATCGCTGTTTTTGTCTTAGTTTTTATGAGCGTGGTATCGCATGTAGTAGTAGGTGATTCAGCACCAAAGAAACTGCAAATAGGAGTAAAGAAGAGGCCCGCAGAGTGTAACATTAAGAGCCGAAAAGGAGACTTGCTTCATATGCATTATACGGTATAATTTACTCGATATCCTATAACCTTATAACCACTTCTTTGTTTATAGAACCGCCTACCATGTGGCATAATGTAACTAATTACCTACACGACACCAGAGCGTATTTCTTATTTTTTTTTAATTTTCCATATCATTAATTTTAATGTTTATATATAAATTTAATAATCCGTTATTTTCTTTTCAGGGTACTCTTGACGATGGCACAGAGTTTGACAGTTCAATCCCTCGCGGTAATCCTCTGACCTTCACCCTTGGATCTGGGCAAGTTATTAAGGGCTGGGACCAGGGCTTGATGGGTATGTGTGAGGGAGAGCAAAGAAAACTAGTCATTCCGCCTGAACTTGCTTATGGTGAAGCGGGAGCACCACCCAAAATACCAAAGTCTGCCACTCTTACATTCCATGTAGAACTTGTTAAGATTGAAAGGAAAGATGAACTTTGAATCATATACAACTTTGATGAGCTATTACTTTAATTTTTGTACCTTTGTACTTGTGTTTAACAATAAATGAGATGATTGTATTGTGTATGTTGAGTTACATTAGCTCATTCAAAATAAAGATTCTTTTATATTCTGTGGTTTTAATAGTCAGCTAATCCTAAAAAATGAAATATTCTTAATTTAACAGTGTACTATAAAAAGTTTATAGTATTGTCAAGTGATTAAACACTTAACAATAGTATAAACTTTTTAAAGTGTAATTTGTAGGCTGAAAACAACATAGTAATCTAATAACAGACATTATTCATAAATTAATTATTGTACCGACGCAGCTTGTGAAGCTTAGTACTGAAGTAAAATTTCTATTTAATTTGGAATGTGAGATTTAAATAAAATAAAGTGTTAAAACTTTTGCAATTGCAACATTTAGATTAAGTTTAGATAGGTAGTCGCTGAATACTGGCAAAATGACGCGTATACAAAATAAAAGAAACTTTTTTTACGACGACTCTGCGCATTGTTTGCAAGTATCAAATGTAATATGTATTACAAAAATTAAAGTGTCAGGCGCTCAAAATGTACTGAGCTTTTTGTAGGCTACAAAGACATTACCAGGCGATGTTTCATTTGCTTCCTTTGATTACGTCAAATGTTAGAAATCCAGTGCCTGAAGATGTTTTTGAATCTTTAGAGAAATTCACCTGCTACACCCACTGTGCGCGTGAGTTATAAATAAGGTCGAAAAGAAAGAATCCAAGGCCATGAATTAAATTATAAAAAAAAAGTATTGACATTGACGTATAATTTTGCAATTTGTCCGTCAAAATAAAGTGCTTATAATTTGCTTGTTGGTTTTTGGTTCTCAAAAATGTACACTATTTCAATATCGTGAATTTGTTTGATTTAAATAAAATATTAAGTGATTCTAGTGTTAAGAATGGTGAAAATAATATTTTTGCACCCTGACTTGGGCATCGGCGGCGCAGAGCGCTTGGTGATCGATGCCGCATTGGCCTTCAAAAACAAGGGACACGACGTTGCATTTTTCACGAACCATCATGATCCCACGCATTGTTTCGCTGAGACGAGAAATGGAACGTTTCCTGTTACAGTGGTTGGAGACTGGATCCCGCGGTCCGTTTTCGGCAGATTCAAAGCTGCATGTGCATATGCGCGCATGATTTACGCAGCTGTTTACTTAGCATGGTACGTTATACCGGTGGAGGAGCCCACCTTAGTGTTTTGCGACTTAATATCTCTATGCATTCCATTTTTGAAAATGGCCCGAGGTCCATTCCGCGTAGTGTTCTACTGCCATCATCCAGACAAGCTTCTTTCGTCTAAAGGGGGTTTTCTCAAAATGGTCTACAGAGCACCTCTTAACTGGCTTGAGGAGTTGACTACTGCACAGGCTGACAAAGTGCTTGTAAATAGTAAATACACAGCCAGAGTATACCAAGATGCATTCCAGAAGATTAAGAGTATTCCTGATATTTGCTATCCTTCAATTAATACAGAGTTCCTTAAATCGACTACCCCTAAACCGTTAAAAGAGGTTGTCCCCGTTGGCACCGATAAGTTTATTTTCTTGTCTATTAATCGATTTGAAAGGAAGAAAAATCTTCAGTTGGCTCTTAGGGCTATGGAGCATTTAAAACATATTCTAAGTGAGCCCGATTGGAATAGAGTGCATTTAATTATGGCTGGCGGGTTTGACCCTATAAATTTAGAGAACATGGAACACTATATAGAATTGACAGACTTAGTAGCCGAGATGGATATAGAAGATAAAGTGACATTAATGAAATCACCCACAGATGTTGAAAAAGTATCACTATTGTATCACTGCAAAGCATTGGTGTATACCCCATCGAATGAGCATTTTGGCATTGTGCCGTTAGAAGCTATGTACTACAGCAAACCAGTAATTGCTGTAAACAGTGGAGGGCCTACAGAAACAATAGTTAACGATGTGACGGGCTTTTTATGTGACTCTAATAGTGATTCCGTTGCAATTGCTATGGCTAAGTTGGTTTTAAATCCGGAATTAGGCGAGAGACTTGGTGAGGCGGGAAGAAAGAGGTTTGAAACCAAGTTCTCCTTTGAAGCTTTTACTGAGCAGCTAGATGGTATTCTGACAAGGGAAAGGCAGATTATATCGGAAGTGAGGGCTATTGAGTATGAACAGAAGAAAAAGAAATAGCATACAGCCAGCACTCCTACAATATTTGATATTGTATGAGTGTTATAAAATATGAATAAATCTTGATTGAACTTTAATGTCTGATATCTTTGTCGTTCTTAGTGAGATTGTAGTTTTTAATAGTCATTTTGTATTGCAAATAAAATCTGATTTGGATTTTATAGTGATTGTACATTGTGAAAGACTTGCTTGGCAATAAGCGATTATTAGCTTCATTTACGTCCTTTATTGAAATTAATACTTAATATTATACATTTATGTCCAAACTACTACTACTAGGCTACCTATAAGCTTATTTTTAGTTTCAAAAGATTTAACATAGTGTTTTTGGGCTTGTGTTTATTTAGTAAGATCTACTGTATTCTAACCCCATAACACTCAATATTTTTTATTGTAATATAGCTCAACCCAGGAAAACTGTAAAATATATTTGTATTTTATAAACATATAACCTACATTTTCAGTTGAAGATATAGGTTTTTAAGAAAATTCTGTAGATGGATAATTCAATGTGTACATAACGTATCAAACATAATTATGTGGCGTTTGATATGAAAATCTAAAACACAAGCTCATAAACTAAAGAGTGGCATCGCCTTTGTCAAAGTATGAAGTTTAATGTTATAGATTATTTAGCTGTTTCACAAAACTCACAGTTTTTGCAGCGTGGCAGCGATGGAATTGAATATTAAAGAAGTAACTGTTGTTTGTTGATGTTTGTAGCTTGTAGCTTATTATGTGTAATAGATGTACATAGCAGTAGTCAATCAAATATTTCAACTATTTTTATTGTAATTGTGCATTTTTTATATTCCAGTGAGTATTACGACCTAAATATTTTGTAATCATATTACAAATGTTATTGTACAGAGAAGATTAAAAGGTCATTGCATTTGTGTGTTGTATTGAAACAAAACAAAGTTTATAGCCTTTGTCTTAACTACATCCTGATTATTGAATTATCAAGTAGCTATGTTTGAACACTTGCAGTTTATTATAATGCTGTTATTGTAATTAAATGTTGTAACAATGAATGTCTTTTATTACGAAGTTATTCAGCCCTTATTAATAATACAGTGCCTACATAGTATTTCCAATGAAACACTTACTGTCTCGTAACAGTTTCTGTTAAACAGCACTTTTCCTCCATAACATGCTGTTATTTCGA
>MOOZ01000373.1:1601249-1611483 GCA_002930495.1 Cecropterus lyciades
CAGAGTCTTACCTGATTAAGTACAGATCTTATCTAGGGTTGATTACAGATGTACAACAACGGTGGCCACTTCTTAGGGAATTAAAACTTGAACATTTCATCTTCTAATAAGTACGCTGTAATAAATTTCTCGCGGACACAATTTAATTCCCCACAAAATGTAAATTTCGCATGCCCTATCATTTTCTCTGTGCGATATTATAAATTTGAAGGTGGTAGAACTCGTTGTGGTTCGACTCCGGAAGCCCCACCGCCACACCTATTTCTGCTTAATAACAGCAGTGTTATGCGCTGTTGTGTTCTGGTCTGAGGGGTGTGGTAAGGGAGACATACTTTTCCGAGGCATTCCATCTTAGTCCTCAGGTTAGCCACTTACCATCAGGTGGGCTGCAGGCTTCTTTGCTACTTTCATATTATAAAAAAAAAAAACATCATATAGTATTAATGCTTACTTCTTCGATTTCAACACAGCTGGCATTCGCCAGCGAGTCCAATGATGTCTGTACCAAGTTAGACAGATAGTAGTTGACATCCTGGGGTTCTAAGCTCTCCAGGTTGTAGTATGACGGGTTCTTGAGCAACCGCCGGAAGAAATATGTCCATGTTAGGTAGTCGAGGATGTCTTGTTTTGTTTGTACTGTGCCTGTGGTAAAGTAATATCCATTAATATTATTGTAATAACATTAGTAGTGAACGGGGTAGGTACGACCGTCACACGCATTTCCAGCGTGAAACAGTTATTGCGTAAGGTAAGGTTTGGAAAGTCATGGTTGGTAGCTCACATTCGTTTTAGACGACTATTTTAACCTTAGGGAGTATCATCTGTGATTCATTTATTTCAGATAAAAGCCCTGCCATGAAATTGGTTCTAGATATCCATGGACGTCGGTGAGTACTCACATCAGTTAGACTGCATGTTCGTTAGCGGAAATGGTGTTTATGATAACATTTGATTCCGCCAAAAATGAGTCTTCCTAGAAGTATTAGGAGGATTCCTAGGAGTATGGGTGTACAGTCTCCGACAAGTTGAATGTTTCAGTGATGGTCGCATTACATATAGTTGGAGATGAATGATTTTTACTGTCCATCTATCAGATAGTCATAGACAGATATTTTCACTAACTGCTAAATATCATGTATGTAAATGTGATCTTAACCTTAGTAGCAGTAATATATAAACAATAATCATACCAGCAACAATTTCAGCGTTCAAATGATCAGGCAGGACGCTCAAAAGACTGGATTCTACCGGGAACGGCTCGTACAGGAACTTCTTGTAGAAATTCTTCTTTTGATCATGGACCAACACCACTGCGACACCCTCGTTATCATACTGTAGATATTAAATTATAACTTTTAGTCTTGATGACTTTCGATTTTATTTTTTATAAAACTGTCTGTCCACTGTTGGACATAGCCCTCTGTTAATGGGTGGTTTTGTCAAACAAACAAATACCTTTAGATAAAAAGTAAATAATAAAAAGGGAAGGTTTCCCTCACTCTATTATTTCAGTAAAGCGTGATTATTCAATTTACTATGTTTGTAAATACATACATACACAATTATGGCATGAGTATTCTCAAATACAATGTATTTGATGAAGTAACTTAGTGCGTTGTCTGTATAAGTGTATTTGTGCGCATGCGTGTATGTGTGTATATGTGCATGTGTGCGTGCACACGCACGCATGCACATATACATGCAAGCACACACGTACGTGCATGTGCGTGTTATTATTTGTGAGTATGCATGCATGTATATGTAGGTGTGTACGCGCAAGTCCGTTAGTGTTTATTTGTACGCATGTATTATATATGTGAGTGTAAGTGCGTGTATGCACATGTGTTTATTGTGCGTATGCGTGCATGTGTGTGTGTGTGGGTGTGTGTGTTTGTAGATGATTGTAACTTTAACATGTCGTCATCATACCTGAGGTCTGCCCGCTCGCCCCATCATTTGCAGTACGTCAGTGATGGGCATGTCCACGTATCGCTTCTGTTTTCCATCGAAATACTCTGTACCTTTGATTACCACCAAATGAGCTGGGAAGTTGACTCCCCACGCGAGTGTTGCTGTGCAGATCAACACCTAAAATAATAGAAGTTTTAAGCTACTCAACTCCTTTTTGAAGATTGTAGTAAGACAGAGATCCTTGATGAGGTTTTCTAATTCAGTCCTCATGAGTATACCAATAATCGAGTTGTACAAGGGCTCCGATTTTTGGAATAAATTAGAGATGCCCATTAGTATATCTTTATGGGGTCTCTAACTGAGTATCTAACTGAAGTCAATTTCATACAAGTTACCACTTATGAAGATATTTTGAGTTGAATATATTTATACATCACTCAGTGGCAGATTAAGCGACTGAACAAAAATATTTGATAACCAACAGTAGCTATGTTACCTTATTAAATAAATAGATTTGATTTAGGTTTATAATGGTCGCTTCAAATTTACGTAGATCCGGAATCCAACGGAACGCATGAACTGCTTAGAAATACGTGTGACGGTGGTACTTCCCCAGTCAAACCGTACTGTTTCTACAACATTAGTGTTACTAACAAATTAGTATTTGAAAATAAAATCAGGATATTACTTGTATTTTCTGATTAATGAACAGCTCTTCCACAGTAGTTCTATCTTTTTCGTGCAACCCCGCATGATGTATGCCGATTCCGAATGCGAGGGTCAGTTTCAGGTTCGATTCCCGGATGTTCGATAATATTTGTTCCATTTCTGATTCTTGCATGTGGAGCCATTGCTTCGGGTTGTCCTCCGCTGCTAAGTACGCGATGAGATCAAGGGCAGTTAACCTGATCAATAAAAAAACATGTTTGTTATGGTAGGCAATAAATATTTTTACTAGATTTTTTAAATATTGTTTTTACGGCCTGTGATTCTGGCCTTTTAGTGCAGTTTTATACTTTTATTAGTAAATAAGTTAAGTTTTTGCTAGTCTACAGACGATATACAGTTTAATAAAGTAGCTCATACGATACCAGGTACAAGTAAGATTTAATATTATTTACACTGGTTTAGATCACTTGTTCCATATTTTTACTGACATTATTCATGACGAGAAATCAATTACTTAGTTTTCACACGATCTTATAACTGACGTAACACCAAGTACTGTGGGGGGTTAATCATGATGTTTTTGACAGTAATTTCTTCTTATTATTATGATTTTATTAATTAATTAATATGGTATAAATTAAAAACACAGTAGACAGTGATTCTGTAAACAATTTTTTTTTGCTGTTCCGATTAACCACGCAATTATTATAGTTCCTATTTCTGATCGTTTGCGTTTTTTTTATATATTACCTGGTCTGCCGTCTACTGGACACGAAGACGAGAGCTGGAGCGCATGGAGAATGAGTTCGAATGGCTTGGAAGGTCGGTTTGTTCATCGTCATCATACGAGGGCAGTAGTGGCGGCCTGGGTGTCCCGATATGTGAACCTGTTAACATGATTTTATTTTAATGGACATCGGCGTATGGACAGCTGTAACTAACTCGATAAAGAGATATAGAACAAGGGTTCTATTTAAAGTTTTTTTTTTATCAGATTGAAGTTACAAACGAGCAGGTAGTCCACTTGATGGTAAGTGGTCACTGCCGTTCATGGACATCTGTAAGCAACTTCATATTGAACATGGGTTTTATTTGAAGTCAACCATAGACGGGTCGCTACTCCCGAGGATAGGATGGTCGCCTCTTATATAAGTGAACCGACAACCACACTCTTCCAACGAAACGCAAGAACTGCTTCACGATAGAAATAGGCGTGGCCGAACCTTGTTCTAACACCTTGCATAGTTGCTTTATTGCCGCTGATTAAGAATGTGTGTGTTCTCCTTGATCATATTCTTTTAACAACTTAAGAACACTCGACTTTACTATGACAAGGTAGATGAGATAAAGGGTGGTGCCTTAGTAGTCAAACTAAAGACATTTATTTGTTCGAAGATTTTTAAAAATAATTACTTACAACAAACAATATTCCACTGATTAGTGTAGTGTTATTTTGAGTAGATTTAAAGTTAAAATTATCACAACTATAGAAAAAAATTAGAAAGCTATGGTAATTTTTATTTAAACCGCACGACATAGTGATAGTTAATAATTAATTTTCTACAATTTATTTTAATTAAATTTTACTATAGATGTATATAAAAATGAGTAAAAACTAAATAACCTAAGTTATTATAGAGTCTATAAAATTCCTACCTCCAAAGGCACCGGCCTCACAGAAGGCCTAAAGTTGTAGAGTCCCATTTCTCCTATATTCAGCCAGTTGGCCAGGTCCTTAGCATTTGCAAGCGCCGTAGATAGACCTATGATTCTTAGGCGTCTTGAAGTGTGCGATTCGATAAAGTTTGTTCTGTAAAAAACATTTATACGTGGCAATGAGCATTCAGTCGTTTTTACCCGACTGCGTCAGAAGGAGGGTAATGTTTTTCGAGCGTATGTATGTGTATATGAATGTATATTTCTTATGTATGTTCATTTCTTTGGCACGCACTACAGCCCAAACGGCTCGACTGATTGTGACGTAAGACATTAGAATCGTCTCGGTTTGGAGAGTGATATAGACTGTATAATTTTTAAAAATGGCGCCTGGAAATAGGGAAAAGCGGGGCGGAAAGACGACATTTTTACTATTACGACGATATGGGTATCAAATGAAAGCTTGTAAACAGTCCATTCTAAAAATATACATATTATAATACTTGTACTTGAATACTTTGATAAAAAGTCATAAACAGCGATAAATTAAATACATAATTACTACAAAAAAAATCGTTTTAAGCCGTCGAGTCTCTTGTTTCATGTTTTTAATAATGGTACTAGTGCACTATAGTTCATTAAAGAGTTGTCATTTTACTTGAAGTCGGTTTTATAAGTTAACACTTGTAAGGATGACGTAAGAATGTTTTGTATAAATGCGACCTATTCAAATTGCATTGAAGAAATATTGATACAAAGTTATTGCAATACCAACACGATAAAAAAACTGTATGATTTATTTACATAATGATTTAAATAATTTATATTTGTTTGCATAGTTAAAGGTCAATTTAATATATCTTTCGTATGAGACTCTGTGCTTCAGAGAGGTCAAGTTGGATCTCCACTTATAGACTATAAATTTTTACAATATAGAGTTTTAAGACTGCATAAAATGAAATGAAATGTCTTTATTTTGCATAGGTCTACGGGGGCACATACAAATTGTCATTTACAATATATGTTCTTACACTACCACCGGATCAGAAAATGACCTCAACTTATAACCCAAAAAATACAAATGTCATTTTCAAAATTGATTGTTCTCATCTGTATTATATTTGGATAAATAAAACTTAAAGCATAACAAAATTTTAATTACCTAGACACAATAACCTCCAACACTGGTCCTCTATCCTCCCCCAGCAGATGTATTTCATCGATAACTATCAAAGCCACGTCTCGTACGTAGTTCCTGGTTTGCCAAGATCGACTGATACCGTCCCATTTCTCCGGAGTTGTTACTATCACCTGGGAGTTCCTGATTGCTCGGATATCGGGGGATACGTCACCTGTTTAGAAAAAAAAATGTGTTTATTTTATGTTACCCTAATATATCATTTTTTTATAGTATGGAAGTAGCAAACGAACATGCAGCCCATCTGATGGTAAGTGGCTACTACCGCCCATGGACATCTGTAATCAACCCTAGGTAAGATCAAAGTCTCACCTAAGGTTAGCCACAGATGCGTTGCTACCCCTGAGGACTAAGACGGAATGCCTCGGGAAAGTATGTCTCCTTTACCCCACCCTTCAGACCAGAACACAACAGCACATAACACTGTTGGTATCAGGCAGAAATAGGTGTGGCGGTGGTGCTTCCGGAGTCGAACCACAAAGAGTTCTACCACCTTCATATCACACTAAAGATTGTATTTATATGCAAACATAATTTATCTCTGTATAGAACGTAAGCCATAGGCAACTTATGTATGTTTCTCGGTAATCGAGAAAGTGGGAGAGAATATTAATTTAATAGTATAATTTTAGGTTGTGTTATTTATAATATTGATGTAGCAAGTAAGCGTCCACCAGATATCCTCCCATGGACATCTATAAGCTAGTTCGTAGAAATACGCTGCTTTCATAGAAATACGCTGTTTCCCCATATGAGAGTCTCCTATCTACCTCTCTGGTCGAACTACTCGTTCTACCATATTTCAAATCTATATTCAAACAAGGTATATGTTCATAATTTCTATCGTGTAATGAAACAGAATATTCCGATTAAAGTATTTTAAGACGTCCAAGATCCAACATTCGCCAGTCTAGAACCGAAATACTTCAAAAGAGCTAAACAGGATGCCTATAAAATGTGGCAGAAATATTTTTAATGATATATTTAAATGAAATTTCTAATCGATATTAATATGAATATATATGATACCTGTCAGTTCGACAACTTTTTTGCCAAGTTTGTCTTCAAGGCGTATCTTCCAGTCTTTCACTCGTTCCTTTACAAGTGCTTTAAGTGGTGCGATATAAACAACCTGAAATATTCAAATATTTATTATTTCACATTGTTATATAAGTTTTATCCACACTGTATGTTCTTCTGTATAAATGGATCTTTTTACATAATATATAATGTGTAAATGTCACCAATCTTCAATAGTAACAGACACCAATTTCAATTATAAATATTTATGTATATTTTATTTATTTCACACTATAAGTTATAATTAGTAGTGCTAAAAATATGAAAAATTAGGTACATAAGCACCATCATCAAAAACGCTATCTAGTATCAACTTCTAAAAACGAATGTTTATTTTACCTTACATCCTGGATATTGGTTGAAAACCCTGAACATAGCTATCTCAGCGACAATGGTCTTCCCCGAGCCCGTGGGTGCTCCCAACAAGACATTATTGTCAGTATGATACAAACAGTGGAATATTTGCGTTTGTATGGGATTGAAGTGTGTGAATTTGTATAGGAGTTCGTAGGATGAGTTGTTCAACGCTGTCACTGGCAAAGGTTGTAGTTCTAGTAAATCTGGAATAACAAAAGATTGATGAGGCACACTTCTTTGATAAAATCCAACTGTCTGCAAACAAATTGTGAGACTGAATAAATAAATAAAAAAGTAATGGAATAAAATATGTATAGATGACGAATAGGCACATCCTTTGAGAATTGGGTTAAAAAATATAATGTTTCCTATACAATTTTCTATTGTATTTCACATTTGTATCGTGAATGGTATATAAATATAAACACTCAGACCCAGAATAGGCAAGTTAACATAGGTAATCCAAAGAAGAATTCTTGATACCGTGCTGATATAATATTAAATTAAATTGTGATTCACACAGTTATATAAAATTTACTTTTTATTTTCCGCTTGTAGTACTACAATTGAGATTTATGACGTACGCTCTATAGTAACACATATTTAAGACGAATTGTCACTAACAATTGATATAATTAACTATCTAAGGATCTTTAATAAGTCATTTACTTAGACTTACCTAACGGTAAGGCAGATGGGCTACCTGATGGAAAGTAGTCACCGTCGCCTATAGACATTTGCAACACCCGAGGAGTCGCCAATGCATGGTTTTACTTATAATTATTATTAAATTCTTATAACTGTCGTAAATCTTTTCTTTATCTTTCCTTATTTCTATGATTTATTTGTTTTTATTTCATTTATTTCTTAATTTTTACTTCAGTCATTTTTAATGTGTTATTTGCACCCTACCTATCTTTATATTCATCCTCACTTTTTGTCAGCACTGTAGCACCATAGTAGCCTTTATGTAGCACAATAAAATGTAACGAATCTCGAGTAAGGAATCATAACCTAATTTGTTTAAAATGTTCTAATAAATGTTCTATGCTTCTTTTAATCAAAAAAGTATATTCATTTCATTTATACCTGTGTGAGGTGGATGCGTCTCTGGCAGTATCAAATGCTGGAACGTTAGTGGTAAAACACTTTCAGAACCCAACCATCTGAAATCAAATTGTACGGTTTTGTTATACCTAATTATCTTATGTTCTGATATCTATATTATAATTTTAACTTTTTCCGAAATCAAATAGCTAAAAATTGCCTAGACTTGAAGTATTTAGCCATTCTATTTGTGTATTTTTATGAGAAATAACTCCATAATTGTTTAATTCAAGGGTCAGTAGACGATTATAGTTCATAAGATATTCTTTTTTACATAAAATCAAAGTAGGAAATGCGGATGCAGTCATCCTTATAGTAAGTGTTCTCGCATCTGTGACATCTGTTACTAACTCCGGGTGAGGTTTGAGTCCTACCTGAGATTGACCACAGAAGCGTTGCTACCGCTGAGGACTAAGCTAGAGCGCCTCGGATAAGTATGTCTTTTCGAATGCACCTTTCAAATAAGAATATAGCAGCGCTTAACACAGGTGTTATTAGACAGAAATAGGTGTAGCTATGGTGCTTTTTGAGTCTAACCAAAAAGGGTATTTCATCATGAAAATTTTCATTCCATTATTAACATTTTTTACATTCGATCTTTTTATTTTTCGTTTAGCACTTTTTTTAACATTTTTTATATTTATTTTTTCAAATAAGTAATATAAATAAGTAATTTAGTCTCACCTTTCTGAAGTTGCTCGTATGTAGTATTGCGGAGGTAGCGGCTCTGATATCGGTATCGTTATGATGAGTTCTTGCGGTTCTCTTGTTATGACCTATAACGTCAAAGATAATGATAGATAACGTGTTATGTGGTCACTGTCACCCATGGAAATTATTAAGGGGAGTTTAGGGGTTCAGAACCTCCTCTCCACTCTCAGCTTAGGCGAAAAAAAAACAGAGAATTATTTTATCGACACTTCGAAGATGGACTCCGAAAGACCTAGACCACCCTGAGTAAAGGGTAAGAAAAAAAATTCAGGGACTAACTGATCTTTTTTTCACCAATTACCACTGTTAGTTTCCCTTCTTAACAAACTTATATCTCGAAAATCAATAGAAACAAATTAGGTTCTGACAATAAAGATAAACAAACCTGTTTCTTGGTAATAAGGAAGTACTCGTGATAGTACATGATGTCTGTATCGGGATCCTCTACCCATATCCAAAACGCTTCGGGCGCCTTACCATGATATTTATCACTCCACCTGTAAATTATATTATTATTACATAAATACTACATTTAGGCATTGAAAATAAATAAATTAATAAATGTCCGTCCACGATATAAAATAAAACTGTAAATGTATAACGTTCTTAAAGTGTATTTGTTTGATACACGACCTAAATCCTATTGTTTGTGTCTCTCTTATTGTTGAATTTTATTCCGTGAAAGTCTTATTAAAATAGGTTCAGCAGTTCTTAAGATTAGCTATTACAGATAGTGTATGTGTTTCTAAGAATACATTAAATATGTACATTTGGTATCGTGAAATAAGCATACGAGCTTAAAAAATGGTTGTCATATAAAATAACAGACATCCACTCGATATTTTACATATTCATACGGAAAGACTAACCTAAAATCAGGTGTTATTGTGAGACGAATCCGCAGTACTGTCCTAGTAATGGGATGCAGGCTCGCCTCCATTTCCAAAAGGGGGAACTCGTCTGCACATTTCTTCAAATGTCGCGCTGTCTTTGGGTTCCGTATGAGATCACCTAGTTGGAAAATATACCTCAGAAAAATTAATAACGATTTAAATTAATTCATATGTCTAATTAGTAAATAATTGTTATGCAATACTTAATAAATAATAGAATCATATTTATAACAATATATAGAAAATATTGGACTCATGATATTTAACAATAAACAATATTAACTAGTACTAATTATTAAAAATTAACAGTTCTAAATTAATTTTTTTAGATATGACTAGAAAAATGTAATTACTGTTTATATAAAAATCCAAAGGTAGAAATATTATGTTGAATTCATAAAAACGAAACCATTGGATGTGAGATTTATTTCTGCCTAATAACAGCAGTGTTATGCGCTGTTTTGTTCTGGTTTGAAGGATGTGGTAAGGGAGACATACTTTTCCGAGGTATTCCATCTTAGTCCACTGGGGGAACAACGCATCTGTGGCTAACCATAGGTGAGACTTTGTTCTTACCTAGGGTTGATTACTGATGTCCATGGGCGGCAGTAGCCACTTACCATCAGGTGGGCTGCATGCTCGTTTGCTACTT